>CM021101.1:797867914-797983870 GCA_007115665.2 Sequoiadendron giganteum
CTCCCCCTCTCTCCCTCCCTCTCTATCTCCATCTCGCCCCCCCCTCTCTCTCTCCAACTCTCTCTTTCTATTTCTCTCCCACTCTCTCTTTCTCTCAACCATACACCCTCTACCCTTAACCCTGACCCCTTAAACCCTAAAACCCTAAAACCCTCAACCCTACCTCCCTCTCTACTATATATCTATCCTCTCCCTCTACCTCTCTCTCTCTCTCACACACACACACACACTCACCTCTATCTCCTCTACTATAAGGGTACAGGAGAGAGATATAGAATTAAGATAGAGGGTATAGAAAAAGAGGGAGAAAAGAAATCTATTAAAAAAACCATATTTCATATAATGCGAGCGTGTTTTGAAGAAGTAGAGATGTTACCGTTTTAGTAAGAAATATCGCACTTGTATTATAATGCGAGCATGTTTAGTCTTCCACTAAAAATGGTAAAAAACTCAATATATCCATGATGTCAAGGCTCACATTCTGCATATGCTCCTGGTTCTGCATGTACTCCAATAAAAAGTAGCTTTTTGATGATGTTGTGAAGTGTGCAAGCATGATTTTCACATTCCACCACCTTTTCCATGATCTTTCTACCACATTTGCATGAAATAGCAGATTTTCCATGTTGAAAGACATATAATATCAATCCAAGTTTGAATTCCATTGAAAACTGATATACAATTGAATTTTGGAGGGGAACAAGCTTTTGAAAAAGTCAAATTGTTGTGGAGTTTGAAGAAAGAAGAAGCTAAGGCTACATAATTGGGTTGAACTCCTCCATTTGAAAGTCTGATTTTTTAGGTATGTGATGTCTTTACACATTTTCTTTCATTCTATTATGGTTTGCTTTCATTTTTGTTATTTTGCATATTCCATGTTGATCATTGTTTGTTTGTCATTATAACCTTAGTAATCAATGCATAATTTAAATTACACAATTATATACACTTTCCAATTACCATTTTAAACCTGATGTAGAGCATCTACCAGGATCCACAAATCATCAAGGGTACTTCTGACCCTAACTTAAATTGAAGAAGATCAACCAACAAACTCAGTCATCTTTTCATCAAAATCCTTCAATTTCACTTGATTTCATATTTCCACAAAACATTAGAACTTGGCTTCAACTCTTTGTCAGACTCAAAAATATATTAACCATCGTAAAATTGATTGTAACATAGGATAAACCTGATTAGAAACTCAGAACCATTCAATTCGTTCATGATTCACTAATTCAAGAACTGAATGCTGCAACTTACATGGCACAATAACAACAAATCATGGAAGGTAACTACCAACCTTTATCCAGACATCCAAGACACTATAATCAGAATGTTATTGATTGAAATAAACCAAATACACATTCACAAACCACTGATCCATCAGGCTCTTTAATTCTTGCAGTCACAACATCATTTTGCACAAGGAGTCAACTTCTGTATTTCTTGAGAGGACAACAACCAAACGAGGGATTCTTGTTTTCCCCTGCACAAAACAACATGCACACACCTTAGACAACCTACTCCATCAAACTACATCACCTAGAATTGACTTACCTTGTGTATTGATGCAATCAGGGGAGGTCCTGTAAAACAAATCAACACAAAATCAACCAACAACAACAATTCACAATTAACAATTCATACAATCCACAATAGACTTCTTTGTTACAAATTCATCAAAACTAGATTTATACACCAACTACGCCTCAAATTAGACCTCTTTTACAAAGGACCTTATCTTCAATCCTTTTCCAAAACACCAAACTCAATAGGGCAACAGTCTATATGTTATGAAACCAAGGATTCCACCATTTGTTTTCATAAAATCACTCACAAAAGTGCCAAATCACAAAATTGATGTAGAGAGGGATGGAGACCTACTCCAAATGACAAATAAATGATCTTAGATCAACCTCCAAAATATATTCCAAATATCTCACCGAAATTCACCCTTTGAGCATGCTTCCCCTAGTAGTATTCCAAACCCATGGTGCAGGGGCACCTACAACCATGTTTCAAAATCTACTTTGGTGACAGTTTGTCTTAAGGTCTTTGGGTGATTTCAAGATTTTTTAGATTCTTTTTCATATATTTGATTGAAAATAAGGTCTAAATAGACCAATCTTTCATATATTTAGGGATTTTGTGAGTTTGGTGATCAAATGTGCAAGTATGCACTCTTGCTTAAGAAAATTGTCAATTTTGCCATATAATCTTTGAAGGCAAATTATTAAAATTGTAAATGGAATTGCAAGACAAGAGTATAGAAGCTGTATTAGAGATGAAATAAAGGTGTTTGAGTGGTCTTAGGTGTCTTGGACAACAAAGTTGCATAATGTTGCTTATTTAGCAAAAGTTGTCAATGTGAGCAATTTTTAAGACAAATGAAAGTCTTGGTAGTTAACAGGTGGTTATAGGTTGGTTATGGACATGGATCAGTTGGAGAAGGGCCTAAAATTGTATTTAAAAACCTGGTATGGCCTCGTTCAAGAGGTTGGTGAATTTTGAATAAGAAAGAAACTTGCATTTGCACTATTTTTCTGAAGATCTCACTGCTTTTTGTGTGTTTGCAGACCCTGTACGGGATGTAAAGGCTTAGTAATGGTGTGAAATTGATATTATTCCATAAAGTAATGTTCCTAATTTCATTTGGCTCCCTTTGAAGAGGTTTTCATTGAACTTTGTGCTTGGAATTCATAAATTTCTAGAAATCGGGTTCTTGGACAGTCAAGAGTTTGAGGGCAATTTAATGTCTTAGATGGAATCCCACCTATTGTGCTCTCAATGACTTAGTGGGGTGACCATTTAGGATGTACTTAGGATTTTATTAGGAGTAGAGAAGAACAAGTTTAAAGTTTCCTCATGAATGATGCTGGTTTAAGGGGAAATACCCTATTTTCTCATAGAAAATAATGGTGCAGACCTAAGAAAGAGGGGTGCAGCATTTCCAGAGGGAAAATGAGGGTTCCTTAAGCTTGGGGGGACCTATATAGAGGTGTTTGGGCTGTTGGTTTGAATTGGGAAGTTGTGGAAGGTAGAGTTTTAGTAAGGAGGCCTAAAAACCCTTGTTTCATAGGTTCTAGAGAGGGTTTTGAAATTTGTTGATGGAATGAGTACTTGGGGTCCTTGAACATTGATAATTGTTAGTTTTTAAGCCTAAGACAAGAATTTTTTCAGTCATGGAGGCCTAGTGGTGGGTGCTTGAGGGGGTCCCTTTGTAAAATTGGCTAATTTGGGCCCTAAAACAATGAAATTTATCATTTTGAGGAAAGTGTCTTAAAAGAGTCATATGTGGATTTTTGATATGTCTCATACCATGAAAATGGATATCTAGATCAAGTAATTTTTTACAAGTGTTTTGGGAGGTTTGTGAGAAAAATCCCTAAAACTGGTTTGTGAAGCCTACAAGGCAATTTTGGGTCGAAAGTGGCTTTTAGAAGAATTTGTTTGATCTTCGTTTTGTAGGTGGTTGAATGTCAAGACACTGACATCTTGAAGGTGTTGAAACTCTTTTCCTGCATCAAATTTCAATTTGGATTCATACTGAAGAGTCATGGTTGATAGGTAACCCTGTTGTCCTGTTGAGTCAATTGAAGGTTGATGTCTTGGTTGGCATATTTGAGAGAAGTTGTGTCAATTTGTATCTTGGGTTCCCACCACTCTACATCAACCTAGTTTTAGGCACACAACATACATCAGAATGAGGGGTGACTTCTTTGGACTATGTTTGACTTCCAATAAGCCTACCTAGCAAAAGGGTTCCCAGTTACCCCAAATTTGCAAAGGAAGTACCTTTTAAAGGTGAGGTTTCCAATCAAACACCAAGAAAAGTCAATTTTAAAAATACCAAACCACCAATTTTATGATTACTTTTCCCACATAAGGTCATTACCCTATTGTCCCAAGAAACCCTCCAAAACACAAGCAAAAATAATGGTTTTCAAGGATTTCACAACTCCAAGCCTCTCCCATTCCTCCCAAGGGTCCAAAAACCTTCCAATACCTCTGCAAAAACTTATCAAACACTCACAATTCCATTACACTCATTAGTTTTTAGAATCACCATCATGGTTATTCACTTTCACATAGAAATGTGCTCTGCCTAGCCTAGTACATCACTCCACCAACCAAACCCATGCTCTTCCAGACTCCAAAACATATTTTAAATCTACCTTATTATGTTACACATCAATCCACCAAGTTAAAAATCCATTACAATGGGTGGATTGGCGAAAATCAATACATTATAGCCTCAAACCCTTACATTGTCAAAACAGGGTAGACTTGGAGAAACAACTGAAAATATCTACTAAAATGGTATTAAGACACCAAACTTGATTCAAGTGAAGATCAATTCATGCATCAATTATCTCCCAAACCTTCAAGGCATCACACACCTGTACAGGTCCATACACAAAGAAAGAACACAGGAAAACACAGGAAAATCACAAAAATCAGAGAATTCCTTTATTTTATTTTATTCAAATCTTGAAGAGCAGCCTCCATTTGAGAATTTACATGATATTTATCTTGTGTCCCTTCAAACTCAACTCCCCCAATGTATCTAACTATTTTTGTAGCTTCTTAACTAACTTATCTCTTGACAACTTTGCCAAAAATGTAATTTTTTGCAAATGTCAAGCCAAATCTCCCCCCTAAACACCTAGAATGACTCAAAAGAACTAAATACATATTAAGAGTGGTATCATAGACCTTATTTAACATATATCAAGATATTAGACTAAAAAAAAACAATAAATTTTCTTTCACCCATCTTCACATGCACCAAAAACCCTCCTTTTTACCCAAAACACACTTTAGCAAATCAAAACCACTCGAAATCTCATGGAAAACTCAAAATTTCACTCTAGGGCTTCATGCCCAACACCCTTTTAGACCTCCCCTACACACAAACAACATTCCCTCATTTATTTATTGATGTTCTTCCTTCAAATCTTCTAAATCAGTCTTTGCATCGATGTTTTCCTAAATCCTAGACAACAACTTCTTGAATTGACAATTTTCATTCAATGGTGCTCCCGCACCATGTATGCTTCCACAGTTTGTATATATATATATGACATAAGTTGAAATTTTGTATGCTTGTCCATGCTTCCATTTTGAGCCTATCTTGCAATCATGGCATGCCACATTACCATATTTCTTTAAGGCATTTTGGATTGAAAAAAATCATGTCACTTTTGTCTATACTAGGTTAACTCTTGTACAGGATGATTGTAAGTGTTATTTATGAAGCCTTGAATGACATATATTTTGATTAAATTGAATGGATACATTTTTTAGGAACTAATATTTGTCTCATTACCATGCTACAGATAAAATTATCCACCATGCCGAAGAAAAAGACAAAGAGGAAACTAACAGATGAAGAGAATGAAACCTTCAAAGAAAAGGAGAGAGTTTGGGTGGTGGCATATCGTGAAAAGAAGAAATTGGAAATGATTGACGAAAATAAGCCAATTGACGAGGAACCTCAATCATCAAAAATAGAAAAGGGATTGGAAGCACAAAAGGCATGAATGCGGAAGCATCGTGGTAAGACAGATTCAGATACTATAGTTGGAGACACACCCTCTACGAAAAGTGAATATGAAGGGACACCATCTACCACAAGTGAATGTGGATGGACACCATCTACTGCAAGTGAATATGGAGGGACACTATCTACCGAAAGTGAATATTGTTGGACACCATCCAAGACATCTCAAGTTGAGAGTACATCATCACTCGGATTTGACGAAGAAGGTATGCCATCATCCCCACGTGAACCTCAAGGTATGTCTTCTTCTCCACCCTCGATCAAAGGTATGCAATCTATCCCACCATTTTTACATTAATGATGATCACACAAATTCTCCAGAGTTCATGCAAGGTTGCTTCCAGATGTTCTACAGTAGTTTGGCTCAGAGGGGCATAGAATACGACCAACATCTAATATGGTTGGATAACTGTGCAACATAGTTCAAGAACTCGTGCATGTTCTATTGGTTGTGCAAGATGGATTTCATTATAGGTGTTCAACATATGTGGAACTTTTGTGAGGTCGAGCATGGAAAGGGGGAGCATGATCGTGCAAGAGCATGCGTGAAAAGAGAATTAGCACGAGAAGAGTTAAAGTATAAAGACAGTGCAAAGTTGACAGATGAAAAATAAATCATTGAGTGGTGTAATGCTTCGATTGGTCCAGGTAATGAAGGTACATCTTTAGTTCATAGATTTTTTTGGTTGATGGATGATACTAACATTGCACCATATGAGGACTATTGTATACTAATAGAATCGAGTGAGGTACACTCTTTCCTTAGCTCAAATGCAGGTTCATGGAGTATCAATACATGAAAGATGACATGCTTTTGTTCTTCATGTACAATGCAAGCCTAGAATGATTGTGAGTCAGGGGAGTGGGTTGACAAATGGTTGACAAGTTATCTTAGCCCACTTCACACGTATCGCCCTCTGACGGCATTGGAACTGACACAAATGGAATCATCGGTCGACTTTGACCACATATCAGATCTAGTTCAACCAGGTGATATATCTACTTGCTTAGTTGTTGAAATTCCATATCGTTATCTTACTTTGTAGTGTATTCATAATGTTGACTAATTTCAAGAGATTTGTTGCACATATCAATTAAAGGCATGTTTATGCAGCTATTGTAGATGAAGAAAATGAAGAGGGAAAAAACTATTACTTGTGTCATTGTGTTGATGCCAAAAATAAATTGGAGGCCCCAGTTATAGATGGAGAAAACATCGAATACCCTACAAGCTTAGTTGTGGTTACTAGAATGTGGCTTAGAAGGTACCCACATTTGAGTGTTAAACATTGGTTGTTTCAGGACTTTGACACACATCGTAAGATTCTTCATTACTCGAACCTTGTCATGACATCCAATGTTTGTTTGACCAAATATGGGGGTAGACCTTTGAACAAGACCTTGTGGAAGGTATGTGAGTCTGACCATGAGGCAATACTTGACACAATAAAGAGTAGAGCAGACCCGGATGGTTTGTTGGATTAATTTGTAAGTATTTGCACATTGGTTCTTATTAATTTATACTTGTATGCACATTAATTTGTTTGATGCCAATGCTATCATCTTCTTTTAATTTTCCTATTTGTAAGTAACCTACTAAATAGTGATTGGTGTCCCCTTGCAAAAAATGTAGATATATGAGCCATCCAAGAGAATGTCAGCCAGAAAAGCAATGCAACATCCTTATTTTGATGATCTTGACAAATATCAATCATGATTTTAAGCCATTAGGAAAGTGTGTGCAAAGCTTGGTGAGGGAATTTCAAATTATTTATTTGAAGTTAACTTTATCATGAGCAGCTATGATGTAGAAATTATAAGAACATCTCAAATTTTAACTTACTCTATTCATGAGAGGTGTTGTGTGCAATAGGTATGTTGGAATTCCCAATGAAGATGTATGACCAGGAGTGACTAAGTTGTGAGACCTACATGCCTATCTGTAAGTGCCTTCCATCTATTTTCATTTCATTTCCATTTTGGATGCTCTTTCTTTTTCTCTTTTACTTTGCATATTTGTAAGTAAACTACAAAAAAATGATTGATCTCTCGTTGCAGAAAATGCCAATTTATGAGCCAGCAAAGAGAATCTCAGCCAAAAAAGCAATGCAACATCCTTATTTTCATGATCTTGACAAATCTCAATTCTGATTTCAAGCCATTATAAAAGAGCGTGTGAAGCTTAGCGAGGGAATCTCAAGTTACTCAATTGAAGTTAACCTCATAATGAGCACCTATGATGTAGACATTTAAAGAGAATCACGAATGTATGAGTGACATTGTAAAAGATCTGTGAGAATGAAGTACCTAAGGAATTATAATGAGATTTACTTGTAATGAGATTTACTCAAATACTGTAATTTTGGAGTTCATGTTTGGTGCAGTAGCACCTTGTTCTCTAAATGCCTTCAATAGGCAAATTTGCAAAATTTGAATTTTAAAATGTAAAGAATGTGAAAAAGGTCAATTGAAGGTCATATGTAATGTATTCAAAGTCTTAAAGAGGTCATTAGGTGATTAGAGAAGTGATATAAATCATGTAAGGTTGAGAAAAACAAAGATCTTTTATATTCTTGAATATTTACAATCAATAATGTCCCTATTTTAGTGATTTTATGAGTTTTCCAGTTGCTCATTAACTTGTACGACCTGTATAGTTGTTTAAGGCCTTGAATTTTGTTTTTTAATGTAGAATAGTGCAGTATCTTTCATTTGAATCTATTTAGGAGGGTATCCATTGAGTTTATCATTAGTTTGAACTGATTTTTCTCAACTCGATCTATAAACCCTCAAGATTGGGGTTTTCAGAGTCTAGATAACCAATAATGACTACTCCACCAAATTTGATTGTTTAGATCAGTGGAGTAAGTTAGCCTTAGGATGTTTTATGTGTGTGTGTGTGTTTATCTATGTAGGGGAATTAAAGAAACAAAGGCGGAGTTGCTGCTATAGGGTTTTATGATGAATTTCCAAGTGAAAAGTGTGGCTCCAAGTGGTGTTTTGAGGAAAACTTCTCAAATGAATTCACAATCAAATGACTAATCTAGATAAATATTATTGAGTTACAACACATACTTTAAAATCAATAGTGATTGTCTTGTAACATGTGTATAAAAAATGACCTTCTTCGTTTTCCTCATTAGGCTAACTAGGCCTAATTTACAAAGGAACATACCTTTAAACATTCAAAAACCCCCAAAAATTGTTGGAGAAGCAATTATCATGTATCCAAACCCTAAGATCCATGATTTGTCTCAAGAAAAACTTACTCCACCATGCCAAACCAAAACCCTTATTTTATGCTAGTATAAAGAGGGTTTAATTAAAGGAATGGTTCCACACCTTACTAGAACATGCCACTACCTTAGAAATTCTTAAAATAACCTACAAAAACTCAAAAGACAAAAACCCAACCTCTACATGCAATATTTTATCAAACCCTAGGGTGAAACCTCATTTTTCATGCCTTTTTCCATTAAAATCTATAGGGGCAGCAACACAAACCCCATAAAACTTATTCCATTTCACTTAGAAAATTCTCGTCTGATCCTACATGATTGCATTGGGACCCTCTACAAAAAACTATCGGTTTTGGCTATCTCAAAGTGGTTTTCTCGTGGCGACGGATTTTCACTTGATGGAAAAAGCGTTAAATGCAAGCAGTGCAAAGTTGCAAAGTGGTGCAACTTTCATTCTTCAACTCATGTGACCAAGAAGACTTTTCCAACATGTCTGAATAGGTATGTTTATGGTAGGCATGGTCCTCTTTCATACCCAAACACGCGGAATCGCTTCGAGCTACGTTCAACCAGATTGATTCCTTAAGAGTCCAAAGTGCTAAATGGCTGTAAACTTCAGCATGTTGTTACTTGGATACTATGATTCTTAGAAAATTCTTGTCTGATCCTACAAGATTGCGTTGGGATCCTCTACATAAATGTCTCTCAGTTTTGGCTATCTATGAGTGGTTTTCCCATGGCGGCAAATTTTCACTTGATGGAAAAAGTGTCAAATGCAAGCAGTGTAAAGTTGCAAAGTGGTGCAACATTCACTCTGCAACTCGTGTGACCAAGCAGACTATTCCAATGTATCTAAATAGGTATGTTTACATTAGGCATGGTCCTCTTTTGCATCCAAACACATGGAATTGCTCTGAGGTATGTTCAACCAGATCGATCCCTTAACGGTCCAAAGTGCAAAATGGCTGCAAACTTCAGCATGCTATTACTCAGATACCGTGACACTTAGAAACTTCTTGTTTGATCCTGCAAGATCGAGTTGGGACCCTCTACAAAAACCTTTATCGATTTTGGCTATCTCATAGTGGTTTTCCCATGGCAGCGAATTTTCACTTGATGGAAAAAGTGTCAAATGCAAGTAGTGCAAAGTTGCAAAGTGGTGCAACTTTCGCTTTGAAACTCGTGTGATGAAGTGGACTATTCCAATGCATTCAAATAGTTATTTTTACACTAGGAATGGTTCTCATTCACACCCAAACACGCGGAATCGCTCCGAGGTATGTTCAACCGGATCGATTCCTTAAGGGTCCAAAGTACAAAATGGCTGCAAACTTCAACATGATATTACTCGGATATTGTGATGCTTAGAAAATTATCATATGATCCTATAAGATCGTGTTGGGCCCCTCTACAAAACCCTCTCTCGGTTTTGGCTATCTTGGAGTGGTTTTCCCATGGCAGTGGATTTTCACTTGATGGAAAAAGCGTCAAATGCAAGCAGTGAAAAGTTGCAAAGTGGTGCAACTTTTGTTCTGCAACTTGTGTGACCAAACAGACTGTTCCAATGCGTCCGAATAGGTATTTTTATGCTAGGCATGGTCCTCTTTTGTACCCAAACATGCATAATCGCTCTGAGGTACGTTCATCTAGATCGATCCCTTAAGAGTCCAAAGTGTTAAATGGTTGCAAACTTCAACATATTGTTACTCAAATATCATGATGCTTAGAAAATTATCATCCAATCCTACATGATTTTTTTGGGCCCCTCTACAAATACCTCTTTCAGTTTTGTCTATCTCGTAGTGGTTTTCTCATGGTGGCGGATTTTCACTTTATGGAAGAAGTGTCAAATGCAAGCAGTGCAAAGTTGCAAAGTGGCGCAACTTTCGTTCTGCAACTTGTGTGACCAAGCGGACTATTCCAACATGTCTTAATAGGTATTTTAATGCTAGAAATGGTCCTCTTTCACACCCAAACACGTGGAATCGCTCTGAGCTACGTTCCACCAGATCGATCCCTTAGCGTCCAAAATGCAAAATGGCTGCAAACTTTTGCATGCTGTTACTCAGATACCATGATTCTTAAAAACTTCTCATCTGATCTTACAGGATCATGTTGGGCCCCTCTACAAAATCCTCTCTTGGTTTTGGCTATCTCAGAGTGGTTTTCTCGTGGTAGTGGATTTTTACTTGATGGAAAAAGTGTCAAATGCAAGTAGTGCAAAGTGGTGCAACTTTTGTTCTACAACTCGTGTAACCAAACGAACTGTTCCAATGCATCCGAATAGGTATTTTTACACTAGGCATGGTCCTCTTTCACACCCAAACACGCTAAATCACTCTGAGCTACGTTCAACTAGATCAATCCCTTAAGGGTCCAAAGTGCAAAAAGGAAGAAAACTTTGATGGGTTATTACTCAGAAACCGTGATGTTTATGACCTCTTTATCTGATCCTACAGGATCGTGTTGGGCCCCTTTACAGTAACCTCTCTCAGTTTTTGTTATCTTGGGCTCATTTTCTTGTGGTGTCCAGTTTTCACTTGATGGAAAAAGTGTCAAATGGAAGTAGTATAAAGTTGCTAAGTGGTGCAAATTTCATTTTCCAATTCGTGTGACCAAAATAACTGCTCCAACACATCCTGATAGGTAGTTTTACGCCAGGCATGGTCCTCTTTTGGACCCAAACACGCGGAATTGATCCGAGCTGCGTTCAACCGGCTTGATCCCTTATGATGACATGCAAAACAATGTAAAAGAGAAACATGAAAACGTCGGTTGAGAAGTTTGAGTATTCCACACAAAAAGCGTATGATAATTGGTGCAAAGCACCTTGTTCGTCCATTTGATGAAGAAGGTCTAGTTCAGTGGTTTTAGTCATTATAATGTCAAATAAGGCCATGATAGCCCATTATGTAATCTTGCTTTTAGTTTTGAGTTAGTGTGGGGTCATTTGAGTCAATTATGTAAGTAAAAATAAGAAAATAGCATTGGTAAAGGCATTGGAAGAGACTACTAATGCCTCCCCTCTTCAAAATTCAGAATTTAGGCCTTTAAAGCAAGGCTAGACGAGGTGAAAAGAAGAAATTGCTTGAGAATAAGTTAGAATAGGTTGGAAATAGGGTGAGGTTGTGGAGTTTAATGTGTTCAAATGGTCTGCAAGGACAAGGGAGGTGAAATTATGTTATGGCATGATTCCCTAATTGGGAATAGAGGGGTTTTGAATAAAAAGAGAGGTTTGAGGGAGTAAAAGTGGGTAAAGTTAAGGGGCAGCATAATTTGGTGGTCAATTAAGTTTGTGTAGGTATAATGAAGAGTGTTGGAAGAGTTTTTGAGGTTGTATGACGTCTGGATATGGGGTTTTCAATTATAACTTGCTTTCTCCTGATTTCATTTTGTATACAAGAAATAATATTACAAAAAGTTGACATATAAATCTTTCGACGTGTTTATATGGTGATGCATCAAGAACATATTGGAATCTTTTCATGAATCATTTCATGGAATACCAATTAAAAATGTGTTTTTTTCTTTTAGATAAAGTTGTTTAGCATCAATCAATTAATATTCAAGACAAACCATGAAGGACAACAATGATCAATGCTAGGGCTAACCAATTAATAATTATACACATGAATAAGTCAAACATGTACATGTGAATAAGGGAAGCACAAGTACTCAAAAAAATGTAAGCCTCAAGAAGTATACACACGAATACATAGTATACATAAATTAATACAAAGTATATGCACGAATACAAGGTATACGCATGAAAAAACGTAAGACACTAAGTATACATTGGAACACACATAATTTGTAAAGTATACACTTGAATACACGTAACTCATATCTATTGAACTATCAATTTAGAATACAAATATGGACACCATCGATAAAAGATATTTGTATTAACCAAATAGCCATGTAGGCATACATCGATATATGTCAATATAAGTATGAAATATATATACAAAATAACCACATAGGCTTACGAGAATGCCATATAGGCATACAATGTCAAATATGTCCAATACAAAATATGTACAAAACCACCATGTAGGCATAAAACAAAGGGCTTTGGAATCAAAAGTCATTGCTCTCCATGCTCTGGAAATAAATTATTTACCTTTTCTTTTCGGTTGAATGGCGATAGGTCTATCACTATCTTTTTTGCACTTGAGGAGTGCTCCTACTGCTCCTCCTAGTGTTTAGTTCATGGTGAAGTTTTAACTGTTACAATGAGAAGTAAAGACATGAATATATAGAAATTACATTATAAAAAATGATATATTTGACAAAATAATCACTTACCACCATCTCATGATCTATCTCCACGAGGGAAATATTCTCATGTCCATGCTTAGGGGTGCTCAAGCCTTGTATAAACCATACAAATATAAATTAAACTACACGAATCAATAATGGTTTGATTTCTCACAAACTAACATCTATAACAATGAATGTAAATTGAAATTTACTAATTTTCCTCATATCTCTCCTGTCAGAGCCATCGAGGATTGTATAGCAGATGACACACCAATCTCCATTTCCCTCATCACATTCAAAGGTCTTTTGGCTTGCAACAACTAAAAATAAAACAACAAATTATTTAACGTAATCAACGATGTGCATATAAACTACACAAATATATTAAGTACAATTCATTAGTTAAACTCTTTATTCTATTACCTCCGTGTCGGTTTGAGTAAATCCACAACCACTAGGAAGTGTTCCCTCAAAACCTCCAATATTAGCTTGTTCAACATCCAAAATCGCATATTAAAATACCATTCATAAAACAATGCTATTAACATGTAATAAATTTATAATTGTTTACTAGTTACATACCCCAACGATAGGTGTACTATAAAAATAAGTAGGTGGGGGCTGGTGTATCCAGTCTCAACACTGTGACCCTACAATTTTATTAAAATTATTATTATTTTTAGTTAATCTTGCATTTCAAAATCAAAATTTAATAAATTAAATTCAATGAACATGCTAAATTTTACCTAACTATCAATGCCATAGGCCTCATGAAAAATGTTATCTTCCCTCCATCTCCATAGCTATAGACGGATCCTACGTAGCAGCCTCCTGAGTGTCGATGGGGTCATATGAACAAGTCACCCCGCAAGATTGACACACATGGGTTTGGAGGCCACCACTCAAAGACTCCCCTAGATGGCGCTGTAGAATAGGTCTAGTATGATTGACAACACTCTGGGTCAAAGTGTTGATCACCTGCAATGTCTCTACGTCAAAACTTTCCTTTATGACGGAAGGCATAATAACGTGCTCACGAGGCGGCCTAGCGAGAGCTCGTCTACCTTGCCGTGTAGGATCCGGCTGTGCACTGGGTCTATCCTAAGCTGACCCCCCACCTCTCCCATGCAAATCCCTCATATCAAAATAATTTGGGATTTTGTTCAATATGAACTCACTGTATAGTTTCCTAAGGAAATATTGTAGGACTTCACAATTGTTGCACAATGGGTAATCGAAGACCATGTACCACCTATCATAAAAATGGTTCCTAATTTTTTTGTGGTGGCACCAATGAATAGAAAACCTCTTCGCATTGAGGGTAAGATTTTGATTTGTGTGTGGGTTAGTGAATAATGAGCACAAATCAACTTTTGTAATTTTTAAATCCTTTACATCTTTATATGATAGTTTATTCGCATAATAATCCCTAGCCGCCTACCTCCTATCTTGCCATCCAGGTATTTTTTTGCTAATTGAAAATAATTTTATTAACATATCTTTCAATGAACTTGCTAGGGTCATTCTTTCTGTAGTTGAACCATTTGGATCACTCAACCTACTAATTAAATCCTCAATTTTCTTCTTGTTGTTCTCAATTTCACACAGTAAATTTTGTTGAGTGCCAGGAGGGAGTTGAGTGATTGCTGGAGGAGGTTGTTGTTATGGTTGATTTTGTTCTTGAGGATTTGGTTGCTCTTCTTGTTCAAGATTTTGAGGGTTTATAGGTTGATATGCATCTCCTAAAAATTCAAACAAATATATATCAAATTCAACCTAAAACTAACAAATTCAAAACAAAAAGCAAACAATCCCTACCTCTCACACCTTCTCATCATCATGGCACCATCGTTGCAAAGAAATAACAATTGTTGGTGAAGCATTTTGTAGAATGTCTCCTCCTAGAATGCGAGCATAAAAATAGGGGTTTTGGACGCGAGGAGAAGAAAAAATAGTCAAAATCAAAATGAAATAGTTTCACTTTTTTTTTTCTTTTAACATGCAATAACATGAGTGTGTTATAATGTGCTCGCGTTATTGGCCTGTTGTTTCTAAGCCTCAGGCTCGATACAAAAAGCCATAACATGAGCACATTATAATGTGAGCAAGTTATAATGTGCTCGCGTTATGACTTTTCAAAAAAAAAATTGAAAAGTGGTCACAAATTGGCTACCCATTTCCATGCACCTGCCCTCGGGAAACATTTTTATTGACTTATGTGGTTGGAATTTAGTTTTGATGCTAAGTTTAATCACATTAAACATGTGATAAAAGGATCTTTATAATTGCAGTGGTCGATATGTTTAAGATTTCGGTAGCTATCTTTGACTTTGGTGTTGTTATGATTCTTGGTATTATAATTGTCAACACTTTTGGTAGAGTTATTTTTGGCAGTATTGGTTGAAAAGCATTCGGATCTCAAATGATTATTATTGTTTGTAAAGTCTTCGAAAAGACTAGAAGTATGTTTAGGGAAAAAGATATTTTGTTGATTCATTTATCTTGTTTAAGAATGGAACCCGAGCCGCCATGGACATTTTGTTTGTCTACAATTTTGAGTCCTCTCTTAGTCAACATACTAAGAATATGTGATATTGATTACTGTGTGAGCTAGTTGGCAGTGAGGATGGTCCAATGTATTGGAATTTTGGTTAAGATTTTTGAGTGTTGACTGAACTAATGAAAGCTTGACTATGGAAGTTGGATAGAGAAGAGTTGTTTTCGTCTTTCAGCTAGGTAGTTATGGAACTCCTCGACAAATATTTATGTTATTTGTTTAGTTTTATTCCACCGTAATTAGGTAATGCAAAATCCCTCTTGATTCTTATGGGCCTTGAGACAATATGTTAATGAAGTTGTTAAGAATGATAAAAGGATTTTTTTTTTAAAGGCTGAAACTATTTTTATGCTCAAAAAGATAATATCATTTCATAGATATTCGACAGTTATAATGTTGATTGCAACTTCTTTGTTCAAGGTTAAACCCTTATGGGTTATGTGGTTAAAATCTTGTTTGAAAGACTATGGTTAAAGGGGTTAACAGTTGTTGGGTATTATTCAAACCCTTTTTGTGTTTTTGATAGTTTTTCTTTTGGGTTTGTAATAGTTTTTGCAGAGGTTAATGATTCTTGCTTAAACTTTTCAAAGAGTTAGTTAAAAACTCTTTAGGCTTTCTTCTCTTGTAACTCTAACTCGAGTTGGATAAATAGTTATTGAAACTACATTCTGAAAGACTATTCAGTGATTATAAAATGACAAAAAAAATTCAGTGACTTGGTTGCTTGAAGAGGGAAATTACAAACATACATTTTTGTGAGAAATTTTTGAGATATATCGATACATTGTTCAATCTTGAAAATCTTGAAAAGTGATTTTGTAATAGTGTTTACATTGAGAACTATTTTGTAATCTTTTATAGTAATATCAATTGTTGTATCAAATAGAGATGTTATTAGTCTTATATAACATCCTCCTATGTGCTTATTGAAAATTATTTTTCACAGTCTTCTATTGAGGCACTAGGAATTCTAATCTGCATTACTAGGGTATTGATAAAACACTGATTGGTTATATACATTGGATTTTGTGGAGTTGGTGCTCCTGCAAATTTGGAGTTGGTGCTCCTATAACTTTGGAGTTGGTGCTCCTGTATCTTTGGAGTTGGTTCTCTTGTATCTTTGGAAGTTGGTGCTTCTGAATTGTGTGGAGTTTGTGCTCTATCTGAATAAAGTGATATATTTTTCGAGTGGTTTTTATTCCCCTTGAGGGTTTTCCACTTAGGACATATAATGTGTTGTGTGATGAGTCTTTGTTTGATTTTTTTCATGTCTATCTTATTTTCATAAGTTATCAGATGCATTAATTTCTATTATCAGTTTTTATTTCTGCAATTTTAATGTATTCTATTATTACAAGTACCTTCACAGTCATATGTTGCAAACTGGTTTAAAATCTCTGTTTAACCAAACATGTTTTGCATGTTGTGATGAAACAAATTTAGTCTATCACATCACATTTTCTTTCATTGATTCATAGTTCAAGATTGTTGTGTTTCAATCTGTCATAATGTACTAAATCTCTCAGTTGTTTCAATGCTTATCATATGTCATTCAGTTGCATAGTTCTTGTAGTGTCTCATAAAGATTCATTGAAATTTGGTGGTCTTAAAGTGATTCAATGATGTTGGTCTTCATTTACACAGTCTTATGAGTTGCACCTGTTTTGTCATCATGCTCTGATTGCTAAACAATGTTAGTCACACCTTTTGCAAGTGCAAGATATCTCACACAAGTTATATTGGCATAAGTTGTCTAAATGAACTGAGTTAATGTTGTCATATCTTTGTTTACCTCTTTTCATGAATGCTCTCAAAGTGATTACTCTGCTCTGTTGTCAATAGAAAGGATATCTGAACTAAAAGTCTGGAAAAATTTAAAGGGTTTAAATTTTAGGTCTGTTTATTAGACACTGATTCACCCCCCCTCTCAATGTCTGTCCATACTCCAAAAAGTGGTATTAGAGCCATACCCGTGCATAAGTCTAACCAACTTAGGGTTTCTTGGTCATGTAGTATTCGTTATGGCTAAGTGCAAAAAAAATAAAGCTCAGAAGAAAACCACTAGTGTCAAGCAAAAATTTGATCAACCAAGCCCTATCAAGTCTAGTGAAGTTTTGTCTCAAGAAATACCCCTGCCAGTTGATACTAAAAGTGATCCTATAGTTGGAGAAGAAGGAGATCACTTAGTAAGTGACTTTGAACAAGAATTTGGTGAAAAGGAATGTGAAGGTGATGAGTTTGAGGTTGATTTTGAAGGAGAACTGCTTGCTTCCTTAGATGAGCTTAAAAGGATTAAATGAGATAATCAAGAACTCAAGGTACAAATTCAAAAGAGCATTGATACTAATAAGGTATTAAACCAAAACTGTGGTAAATCTGAAAAAATTATTGAATCTCTAAACAATCAAGTGTTAGAAAGGAAAAAGGCTAAAGAGGAAAAGGGAGTCAAGTTGAAAGAGAAAGAATAAATGTGTAATAAGTTAGAAAAAGAACTTGTTTCTTTGAAAAAGAGCACAAAAGAAAATTCTCTATCTAATGATACAAATAATCTGATTTTAAAATTGAAAATAGAAAGTGAAGAGAGAAAAAGGATAGCATAAGTAACTAGTACCAATTTAGAATTCAGAGCAACTGAGTGTCAAAAACTTGAAGTTGAGATTTTCAATTTAAAGAAAAGTCTGGAAGACATCAAATTACATAAATTTGAGAAAGGAACTAAAGCTCTTGATGATATGCTGAATAAGCAAAAGCATCACAAAGATTTTTTTTTTGGTTTAGGGTATGAAAAAGGACAAGTTTAGGAGTTCAAGATGATTCTTAACATGAAATAGTATTTGCAACAAAAGATGGATAGATTTTCAAGGTTAAACAATCACCTAGAAAGAAGATAGATCTAGAGTATCATGCTACTACTTCTGAAACATAAACCAATGTTACTAATAGAAGACAACACAAAGACACCAACAGAGTTGGAAGAAGAAACAACTGGTCCACAAGACTTTCATCTATCAGACAACATTATTCAATGAGGAATAACTACTCTCAATTTCATGGATATTGCTATTGTTATCATGTTTATGGTCATAGAGCAAGAGATTATACAAGAAATTGTAGGAGGTATGGAAGATATGATCATAGAAGTTTTGGAATGTTAAGAAAATATGATTCCTTTACTCCTCTAATTGGTTATAATATCACATCCTTTAAGTGTCATAACCTTGGGCATAAGGCACACCAGTGTAGGAGTAAGTTGAAGGAATCATCTAAAAACAAAAATATATAGGCATCGAGCAAGAAAAAGAAAGGGCCCATACAGGTTTGGAGAAGAAAACAAGATCTAGGAAATGAAAATCCTAAACTAGTGCATACTTCACAAAAGGTATCAACTGTTGCATGAAAGGTTAGTATGAGGTAAGGGGGAGCAGGTTAGTGTTTTATTCTTCAGCCCCTAGAGAAGACGAGGAAGTTATGAGTATTATTGTAGACATGGAAAATATACTGACACACTTGATCTTGATTACTAACATTGGTTCGTCCTAAATCATACTCTCAGCTTATCATCACTTTTTCATCTCTTAATTAGATAAATCATTATTTATTTAATTAGGTCTTTCTCCCTTGTTGATTAAATTAATCAGTTTAATTTAATTAATCCTCAATCCCTCTTTAATTAAATAATTCATTAAATCCTTAAAGTCCTCTAATTAAATTGAATAAATTAAACATTATTTGATTTAATCTAACATGATCCCCTTTAGTTAAATAAATTTAAACATTTATTTAATTAAACCTTTCCTCTCAATTCTGATTTAAATCAAATTTAAGTCTAAATTGTCACATCTCCTAAATTCTTCATTAAATTAATCAAAATCTAATTAATTTAATCTTAATCCATGTCACATCCTCTAGAGAATGCAACTTGCACAATAAATCAGTTACTTTGATTTATTAAATTACTTATTTTCTCTCAACATGGAATGAAGGAGGAATATTCCTTCAAATTTGAATTCAAAATCTAAGTGGATTTGTCCTCCAACAAAACATTCACTCCTCTTACGTGTCCTTGTGCATTGAGCCAAGTGGCATTTATTTCATTCATTTTTCCCTCTCACATGTCATTACCTCAATTTGAAATTCCACCTAATGGTATTTATCATGCACATTGACAAAAATGTGCACAACCTTCAACCATTCACATCTTGACAAGTGGCACTTGGCCATTGGATGTTGAATGATCCCACATTGCTCAATTTCACTCTTTCTTCCAATTTGGAAATCTATAAATGAGAGACTCTTCCTCTCATTCTATCATCCAAAATTTGAGTAAACTTACTATACTCAACTTCATCCTCAAGCATATCTAGTTTCATCCATTTTATCAAATTCTTAGCTAGGTTATGCAAATTTTTCATCATGGAGCTTGATTGAATCTTCATCAAGGTGGATCACTCATCAAATCATCAACATTGCAACAAAGGAGCTGGGAAAGGGCCAATTTCGACACACCAATTGGCACGAATTCCCCCATGGGATCAAGAGTTTGCATGCTTAATTAGGATTTCACGTATCTTTTATCTTTGTTCTTTGTTTTTCTTATTATTGAGCATTGTAAATGGATTTCATGGGGAATCCTTATTTTATCTTGCATATGAGCTTACTAATGTGTTTGCTTCTTGTATTTGTGTAGGTATAGGATTGGGGTTCACATTTTGGCAGTAGAAGGAGGGCTTAGTTGGAGAAATTCATCACATTTTTCCAAAATTCCATGGTTTTTGACATTTTTATGCTTGTAGGAAATTGCATCACTTACAGATCGGTGGTGCCATATTGCACAACTATCAGTTCAGCAGTGCTATATTGCACCGTTGAAACCTGAAACTCCGCCGCACTTGCTTTCCCACCTAGAATATTTAAATTTGCAAACTGTGTCGCACTCCAAATTGCGCCACATTCCAATATAGTGCCGCCTTTGCACTCTTTGTCTGTTGTAGAGTGTCGCACTCAGTCAACATGTTGCGCTATATTGTTCCGCTAGATTTCTAAACTATGTCGTATTTGCTGATTGCACCGCTAGATGACATTAAAGAGTTCAAATTTGATTTTTTTTAACATGTGCGATTTTGTTTTCAGTTTTTTGAGTCATTAACTTATTTGTTGTCTTTGTATTTTCTGGTTTTAATCATTTTGCAGGTTAGGGCAAGGAGGAAAGAAAAATAGAGGGTTATATTATGACATCATTCTTATCCTATACCAAGTGTTTTTAAACCCTCTAGTGTTGTTTAACACTCTTAGAGAGTTCTCAATCTCTCCTAATAAATTTGTCATCTTTTATGCTTTAGGGAACAATAAATTTCCTTTTGGGCTCTAAAAAGAACAATACAAATTTTCTTTCAAAGTTTTCGAACAAAAGGCTTAAATAGAACCTTAGAAACAATTTACTAGATTTGGTTTAAGGTTTAACAATTGAACAAGGCAAATTCCACATTTGATTTAGTGCTTTAAAAATAATTCACTTTTGCTTTGTGGGCTTAAAATGAACAAGTGTTGTTTTGTTTTGTAATTTTTTACTCAAAATAATATCATAAAAAGGACGCATGCGCTTCTCTCGCACCTCACGATGATCTTGAGAATCAAAGCTTCTTTGGTGATCTTAAGTTGAGTAAAACAATTACCTCCAAATTTCATTTTGAATTTAAAATTGAGCAAAATATCTTGCGAGTGTGAGCAAGCATATTGCGTGTGTTCTCCCTTTGTTTCTAAATGAAGATTGATTGAACTACGAATATGATTTCTTGCTTTTTTTTATCTTGGCAGGCCTTCCTTGTGGGAAAATGTACTCACCCAAGGGAATGACCCAACTGGTAACACACTAAGGAAAAGTGTATTTCCAGCCAGGATATAAAAGTGGGTATTGGAACAAAAGCCAGTATCACGTGGTTGGCTCCAATGAGAAGGGTAGAAATGGTCTATCTCCACATGGGTCAACTCCTACAAACAAAAATTATGAATTAAAACCCTTGTTTAGCAAAGGCCAAATCCTTAACTATTTTTTTGATGCAAAAGGTCATGTCCTTTGAAGCTGCTGCACGTATACATGTGGTTCTATTGTAGAGATGAAAAGTATGCCCTGGGAGATTCATGGGTATTGATGCTTTATTGACCTGAGAAGTGAGTGCACTGTAAGGGGGAGCCTGTGTGGTCAAGCATCTAATCATCCACACTAAATATGCACAACTAGATTTATCCAAGTGGGAACCCAACAAAATATTGTCTCTTCATCCTAGGGTTGTACATGTGCTTAGAATCAAAAAATACATTGCTTGGTCCTCAAAACATTTGAAAATGAACATTCACAAAGAGCTTAAATTTTCAAACCCTTTGGAGGAAACAAATATCCTTTGACGAATCTAAGTTCTCTTGCTTGCCCTAGGGATTATATCCTTAGAGGTTTCTAAGTGCTTGGGTTTAATCATCATTTGTTTTCACTAAAGTCAACCTAGGAAACTATACTCTTGAAACCTTGATTTTCACATAAGGGACATTGTGGAATGAAAATTAATTGAGGCATAGACATTTAGTTTGAAATCATAATCCAAGAAATTGTTTTTGATAAAAGGAAATCATTAAAACAAGATAAGGACAATTGGACCTCACACATGTGTTCTCTCAAATGATTTACCATAAAATTAAAATAAAAAAACCAAGGATCAAGAACTTAGTCCAAAGGCTCATGAAGAGCATCTTGAAATGATTCTTGAAGTTAGAGCAAGATTGGTATATAATTTCTACAAAAAGGCCTCAAAGAACAACCCAAGTTTGTATGAGTTCTATTATCAACAAAATCCAACTCTTTTTCAAAAGTTTTCTTTTCTCACTTAGAAGTATGACATGTTCTTCAATACTGAGGTCTTATAAGAGTCTTGTCTAGGTCAAGTTTAGGATCAAAATCAGTCACTCTCATCCATCTCTCAATCATCAAAATCAAATTCCATTTCACCAACAAACTCTTGATAGCTTTGAAACATCAACAACAACCGGTTCTGAACAATCAAATCAATAATCTGAGCAATCAAGGAGGACCACCTCCCCGAAACAAGTATCCTACCAAGTGGAACTTCACAGCCCTTGGGGAGCCAATTGAATCTATAATGAAGAAACTGGTTAAAGAGAACCTTATCGAAATTTCCAATTCGGAGCAATATACAGAACCCATGAGAAAACCACCATGGTACAATAAAAATATCCTTTGTGATTTTCAAAAAATCAAAGGGCACACAACCGCAAATTGCATGAGATTGAAAAATATCATCGAGGATCTTATTGAGGACAAAATCATAAATGTTGAACAACCCGCTAGAAATCAAGATCTTAAAATATACACGAATCCGATGCCCAATCACAATCAGGGAAATAATCAAAGAAACAATCAAGGAAATAACCATGGAAACAATCAAGGAAATAACCATGGAAACAATAAAGGGAAACAAAATTATGCCAGTGCAAACCTTGTATACAAAGGTGTCATCACATGCATATATGAAATGGTCACTGTCATTAGCGTCAAAGGAGCCAACGCTGATTGTAGAGTCACCAAATGTAGTGGAAAAGTTACTATTGCAGGGGCATCACAACCATCTAAGACCCCCATATCAAATACGAAAGTCGTTACCTATGATTATAACGTCATTGACCAACTAAAAAGAACCCACACTCAAATCTCCATCATGAAATTATTGAAAATTTCCGCCGCCCATAGGAAAATCCTTGATGAAGCATTAGCTGCATCCACTATCTTTGCTACCCTTGATATGAAACAATTTCAAGCTATGGTTGGTAACATCGTCACTCCAAATCTCCTCACCTTCTCTGATCAAGACTTTCCCACACAACCATCCCACAATCATGCACTTCACCTTAAAATATTGGTTCATAAGAAAAAGGTCAAAAGGGTCTTGGTGGATGGAGGTGAGGGCCTCAATATTTGCTCGCTTAAACTTATAAAGAACTTGGGAATCTCAGAAGACTCCATTGACAAAAACAAATGCATTACCATCAGAGCATATGATGACCAAGAAAGAATGTCTCAAGGCATTATTAAGATCCCAATTGAAGTAGGGCCAACTATTATGGAAACCATATGTCAAGTCCTCAACCTTGATTTTCCCTACAACATCCTCCTAGGATGCCCATGGATTCATGGAATGAAGACGGTCGCCTCAACATTTCATCAATGTGTAATAATTTCATACCAGGATGAGGTCAAAATACATGCTGATCCGGAGCCATTTTCCTATTACAAAAACTTGGAAGCTAGGCTTTACAAATTTCCCCAAGTACCAAAGAACCATGAAGGCCCGTCCACTCCCTATGTGGATCCATCTAACCTTGCCTCCACTTCTGTGATAGAGACACCCTCCATCCTTGATATATTTGACATCGAGTTCATGATCCAAGAAAATGGGTGTGGAGATTACATAATGAGAAAAAAATATTTTGTAGTAGGAGAGTTACCTCAATCTCCTAGGTCACATGGACGACCTCAATCTGTTGAAACACCTACCTACACTTTTAGGGTAGACCCTTGTAGATTCTATTGTTGGGGGATCTAAATCAGAAAAATATGGCCGAAAGAGACATTTCAAGCACACTATACCAAGATGAAAGACCCACACCCACCCTACCGATGGATGAAGCTAGCAAAGGACTACAAATGATGCTTGGTATGGGCTACAACAGAAATGAAAGCCTTGGTAGGAACAGTGATGGACTACCGCAGCCCATCATTGTAGAAATATGAATGAGAAATCTAGGCATTGGATGTACCCCTCCGAGTATAACCATATGTGGCAGACGTGCCCCTAGTAGAGCAGTCAGGTCTCTTCCTTAGTTATCAACAGTTGCCCTTCAACTACCCATATCAACAGGTCCGCCCCTAGATAATTTCACCTTCGACATAACCGAGGTCTGTAGTAGTAGTGATGATGAGGATACCATAACAGGCCTTCCCATGCTTTTTGAGGACTCCTTAATCATGATTAGTACATCATCTTTCGAGTCAGACCACCAGCCCCAAGAGATAAACCTAGCTTACCCTCAACTCATCAGTTACGACCAACGAGGACCACCGGTTCTAGACACATTCGAAAATGATGAGGCTCTCTTAGAGTTCATGGGACTAAGGGATACGGTACCATACAAAGATCATAAAGGTGGATTCAACATCACACTAGACACATAGGCTTATTATGGAGAGAAGATTGAGTCCTTTAGTTGAAAAAGCAAAAGAATGAGAATAAGCTCAGGGTCATTGAGTGAAAACCACATTGTGGCACTCTCTAACCATAGAATAGTAAAAAAAAAGGATGCATCCAATGGTGAAAACCTCTTAGAGGTGTTGGAGGATGAAGGATTCAATCTCCCCCCTACTGCACTTCATCAAGAGAAATTGACAGTCTTAGTGGAACGATGCAATACTGTCAATCTGGGAATAGAAGCAATGCCACACATCACCTTCTATGTTGAATCATTTATGATAGAAGAACAAGAATTGTTGGCTGCATTTCTAAGAGAAAGAAAGGTGAACTTCGCATGGACCTATGCGGACATGTCAGGTTTCGATCCAAAAGTCATGGTTCATCATTTAGCTATCTACCTAGGGGCAAAGCCAGTATGACATAAATTGAGAAAGATGCACCCTTAGATAGCCTTGCTAGCCAAGGTAGAAATACAGAAACTCCTGGATGTTGGTTTTATATGCCCAATTGATTATCCAGAATGGGTGTCCAATCTTGTGCTAGTTTCAAAGCCCAATGGGGGCATCCATATTTGCACTGATTTCAGGGACCTAAAAAAAGCGTGTCTTAAGGATGAATTTCCACTACCCAACATTGATATGATAGTGGACATGACGACCGGACACGAGATGCTATCATTGATGGATGGCTTCTCAGGGTACAACCAGATTATGATCGCAAAGGAAGACCAACATAAAATAATGTTTATGTGTCCATGGGGCACCTACTACTGGAACATGATGCCATTTGGGCTAAAGAATACATGAGTGACATATCAAAGGGCCATGACACTAATTTTTCATGACATGATTCAAAAAAAATTGGAAGATTATGTGGATGATATATTGGCCAAGTTAAGGAAAAGAGATGATCATATAGCAGCTCTAAGCGCCATCTTTGACAAACTAGAGAAATGCAAGGTTAGACTTAACCCTAAGAAATGCATTTTTGGTATGCAATCAGGAAAAATCCTAGGATATATAGTATCAATGAGAGGAATAGAAGTGGATCCCGCCAAGGTCAGAGCGATTCTCGACATGGAAGCACCTAGGACCCTAAAATAGCTCATAGGACTACAAAGAAGGCTCCAATCCATCTGCAGATTCATAGCACAATTGGCGGATAAACATATTCCATATTCACATCTACTCCACAAGGGAGTAGCATATAAGTGGGATGACAAGTGTGATCAAGCATTTTGTAAAATCAAAGAATTACTTACACCACCAGTGTTAATGCCACCTATTCCAGGAAAACCACTGATTCTATACATTTCAACAATCATGGCAGCTCTCGGTGCTCTACTAGCTCAATATGATGAAAATGGAAGAGAGAGAGAAATATGCTACATCAGAAGGACAATGGTAGGGCATGAACACAATTACACACCAATAGCAAAGCTTTCCTGACAGTTGTGTTTGCAGCCCAAAAGTTTAGACACTACATGTTGGCTCATCAAATCAAGCTGATTGCAAAGGTAGATCCACTAAAATACCTGCTCTCTAAGGCCACTCTCACAAGACGAACAACTAAGTGGGTCATGATATTGACAAAACATGATATTAAATATGTAGAGTGCAAGGCCATCAAGGGGCAGGCGATTGCAGACCAACTGGTAGAGGCTCCAATCTATTCAGAGAATCCACTCATATCAAAGTTTCCAGATGAATCCATCTTTAATCTCAGCACAACCAATCACTAGAAAATCTACTTCAATGGCTCATACACACAACATGGATTAGGAGCCAGTGTTTTCTTCATCACCCCATAGGGGAATTGTATTCCTAGATCCTACAAATTAGAATTCCCTTGCACTAACAACATTGTGAAGTACAAGGCTTTAACCATAGGTCTCAATATTGCAGCACAGTGGCGGGTCATGGCACTAAAGGTTTATGGGGACTCATAGCTTATTATCAACCAAGTAAATGGCGAATACCAAACTAAGGATGATAAGCTGACACCACACAAGAAGTTAGTAGAAAGCCTTAAAGATTCATGTTAGTGTAATATATTATTTATTACACTAGCATTAGTTAACTTAGGTCATATTAACCCTAGGTTGCATTTAATCTTTTAATAATGCTGTTAGGGTTTCCTTGTTGTCACATGTTGTCAGATCAAGACACATGGCAACATCTTAATGCATCTTGTATCTCAACCTTTCCTATATAAGGAGGGTTATTATATCATTTGAAACATCCTTTTTACCTCATCATTTGAGAGGTCTTAATATCAAGCAAGCTCATTCTTGCATATCCTCTTGTGGAAGATTTATCATTGTTTTTGCAGGTGTTCCTGGTTATTAATCTTATTCAAGATTTCTAACGTGGTATCAGAGCCATTCCTGCAAGACTCTTCCCAAATCTAAGGATTGAGCTATGCCTGTAAGATCTTCTTTGAGGTTGTCTCCATATTAAGGTTTTCTTGGAAGGTCACTTTTAGTGCATGTTGGAGGAAATCTGAGCTCATATTTGAGTCCAGGGCTGCCGAGAAAGTCAGATTTGGCTTTTTCTTCATCGAAATAGAGATTGTGATACACAATTGCGGAACCGAGGTTTCAAGTTCAAATTTGACAACCGACTTGCATATTTTGCATTTTTAATCAACATTGCAAGTTCCGTCATGCCTTTTCATGTTTTAGATAGCTGATTCAACCTTTGCATGTCATTTTTTGGTTGTCGGGGTCATTTTTTGTTGCTAAAGGCATCTATTTTACACTAGATCTACATCTTCTGTACATTTGCAAGAAGAAATGCCATCTGGGTTTTGTTTGCTGCATAAAAAAACCAGCTAGGTACTTTTTACTTTTTGCATGCAGTCTGTATATTTTGCAGAAACGAACTCAGAAAGCTTCAGCCGTACCCCTCTCCGTTGGTAGTTTTAGATTTGAAGGCAGTTTTTCAATGCTCCGTTCTTGCTCATACGAACTCCGTTTCTCACAATTTTTTTTTTGAATTTGGCTATTTTTTTGTGCTCTATGCACTAGTGTAGATGTTTTTTGGTTTTGATGCAGAAATTTTTCAGAAATTTCAGATTCTCAGTCGTGACATTGCACGGTTCTCGTTTTGAGAACTTCGAAGAAGCATAACTTTCTCATACGACCTTGTATCGAGGTGATTCTTTTTTTGAAAGTGCATGTTTTTTCGAGTAGATTGCACTGGTACTTTTAGTTTTACTTGTTTGAGTTCCAATACTGTAGTTTCAGTTTACACCCTATTTGTGAGGGTTTTGTAATGTATTGAAATCAAGACGACTTAGTATTTCTTGCTGGTGGAAGTTGTAAACGCACTAATATAAAGTGCCAAATCATATTTTCTTGGGGGGGTTCTTTTATTGAGTAAAAAGGGGGGGTTCAATGTATTGACTCTTGTTAGCACATATTCTCTTTTAGAAACATGATTTTATGCATCATAGTTCATTATGGGGTTCTCATTTCATCTTGCTTTGATCATGTTGAAACGGGGAAACTACACAAAATGGAGAAATGGTATCATCACACATCTCCGATGGCTTCATTTGTTGCCAAATTTGTATAATATTGTTCCCCCTCCTAGTATTGACAGTAAGAAATTTGTTTGGAATTGCAAAAGGGATCATGTCTTAGGAGTCATTGCAATGCATATTGATGTTTCCACCTTGAAAAGTGTTGATCATTGTGATTGCCCTCATACTCTTTGGACTAAAATTTGGGAGTTACATGGAGATCATGACATTCAACCATTCCCAGATGATCCTATTTCAGATTGTCTTGTGCCTCTTCATCTTTCCGACAGGATACCCTATGATGTAGATACTATGCGGGAGTTTGAATATTTGGAATACTTTGAATCTTCAGATGAGGATGAGGATGAAGAGGGTTCTTCTGATGCTCCTGCTTCTCCATCAGAGACAGTTGATGTACCTTCACCTTCAGTGACTTCATTACAATCAGTATCACGTTGTCTTCCAGATTGGGATTCCTATCTATCAAACATTGCATCCTTGTTTGTGGAGTCTCACATTTCAGATTTGGAGGACCTATTTGAGGGGATATCTCTCCTATTTGATGACAGTCATTGCACTCTTGTTGTCAAATCATCACAGTCTTTGGATTTTGTTCAGCATCTGTTTCCGCATTGTCCTGATTTGTCACCTTCTACATTGATTGGGTATGTACCTGAGTGGGTTGTGGAATCTTCATCTTCATCAAGCAAGGAGACACATGAGAAACTTTCAGAGACATCATCAGCATTCATATACATCCATCCATCCTTCAATTCCTATCCGGAATGGGAAGCATCTCTACACTTGCACCTAGTTTTTTTTCTTTCGAAAGGGAGACAAGTTGTTTTTCGACATTGGATCATGTTTTGTCTACATACACTTACCTTTTTTGTAGGTGATCACATATTTTGGGGGGGCTATATTGTCTCTCTATTTCCCTCCTATGGGGGGGGCATTGATTGTATTGTATCCATGTGATGATTGTTGTCCTTGGGGGGATGATGTTGAGTCCTCCAATCATCACCTTTTTGCATTTCATCTCCTTTTTTTCAGAGAGGGGTTTTCTTCCCACTGGGTTTTCCCCTTTTCTCCATTTGTGGGAGATCAGTTGTTTTTTCATCCTATGTACATGGGTACCTAATATGGCCATTAGTCGGGACCCATCATCATCATGCATAATCATTGCAATTTCATTTCCTCCCTAAGTTGCACTTATGGGGGGGTGTTAGTGTAATATATTATTTATTACACTAGCGTAAGTTAACTTAGGTCATATTAACCCTAGGTTGCATTTAATCTTTTAATAATGTTATTAGGGTTTCCTTGTTGTCACATGTTGTTAGATCAAGACACATGGCAACATCTTAATGCATCTTGTGTCTCACCCTTTCCTATATAAGGAGGGTTATTATATCATTTGAAAAATCCTTTTTACCTCATCATTTGAGAGGTCTTAATATCAAGCAAGCTCATTCTTGCATATCCTCTTGTGGAAGATTTATCATTGTTTTTGTAGGTGTTCTTGGTTATTAATCTTATTCAAGATTTCTAATAATTCATTCATCGATATCACCTTTGAGCAGATACCATGGGCTAACAGCAGAGCAGCTGACACCATGGCAACAATTGGATCCTTACTGGATATCCCTCGCAATGTCTCAAAACATGAATTCTTGGTAGAGCAACTTCTCATACCCACATTCGAGGTCCTAGAGTCTGAATTCATCTGCAAAATCATTGGTCCCATTGATCCCTAGTATCACAACATCTATACCTACTTAAGAATAGGAGTCCTCCCAGCTAACATAACCCCAAACCTTAAACCATAAATCCTAAGGAAGTCTTGACAGCTCTGACTGAGGTTCATAATGGTACTTGTGTTTTGCACTCAAGTGTTATGACCTTGGCCAAGAATTTGCTGAGAATCGGGTACTACTGGCCAACAATGGAAAGAGTGGCACACGACTTTGTCAGAGGGTGTTTACAGTGCCAGCAGCATGGGGACCTTATTCATGCACCAACTCAAGAGCTTCATCCTATTGTTACACCTTGGCCCTTTTCGTAGTGGGGGCTCGATCTCATAGGAAAAATCACACCCACCTCATCCAATGGCCACAAATTCATCATCACCACCACATAGTACTTTACCAAGTTGGTCGAAGCAATTCCCATGACCTACATAACCGAAAAGAAGATATCCAAGTTCATCTTGAACTATCTCATTTTTTGATATGGTGTCCCTCAATCCATTATGTTTGATAATGGGACACCTTTCAAAAATTAGGATGTCTGTGATCTATGCCACAAATTCAAAATCCAACATCACTTTTCCACTCCGTACTATCCCCAAGGCAATGGCCAAGCAGAAGCCACTAATAAGACTATCTTGAAAATCCTTAAGAAAAGAGTCAATGACTCTGGTCGTGACTGGCATCTATAGCTAAATCCTGCCTTATGGGCCTATCGCACCAGCATCCACTCGCCAATAGGCGCCACCCCATTCTCCCTGGTCTATGGATCAGAAGCCATCCTCCCAATCGAGATCGAGCTCCCATTATTAAGGATATCACTTTAAAACCTTATTATAGATGAGGAATATCGGGTTTCAAGGTTAAATGAGTTGGATTTATTAGATGAAAGGCACATGGATGCCCTCAAACATCTATAGGTCTATCAAAATCACCTAAAGCGCAACTACAACAAGAAGATCAGGAGACACACCTTCCAAGTCGACAAACTTGTGTTGAAAGAGAACCAAAAGAACATGCCAAACCCAGATAGCAAAGGAAAATTTGAACCCAACTGGTCGAGACCTTTCATCATCACAGCAAGCTATAAATCAGGTGCATATCAGCTTTCAACACCAGAAGGCGAGCCTCTATAGGAGCCCCTGAACAACTGTCATCTCAAAAAGTTTTATGCCTAAAAACTTGCAAGGTATAAAACCAAAAAATATGAAAAAAAATTAGAAAATGTGATAAAAAAATGGTCACCTTGATGAAAACTTAAAAAACAGGTGTCTTGGTGACAACAAAAAAATACATATAATAAAAAAAAATTAAAAAAAGAAAAAGGATTGAAAACAGTAAAGAAAAAAATCATCCTCTAGTGGAAACCACTTCGGTGGCACTTTGGGCAAGTACCTTGCTGAAAACCTGGAAAACATTCGCCAAGCGTAAATAAAGCACTCTCCATCCACTAGGATCTTCATGGCCTATTTCCCACACTCACTTATCCATTACATTCCATCCATCCTTCCATCATCCATTCACATCTGTACCATAGCTTGATCTTGTGGTCATATCATATTCCACCCTAGTACTACTTGGCATATTCCTAAGGTCAGTTTATCCTACCTATATCGAAGTAGTCTATCACATCACGTTGGGGGCATGTTCCTATACCTGCATCAGATCAAATTCATGTATATTCTTGTGATCTTCCTTAACATCAAAAAATAAAAAAAAACATTCAAAAAATCCAGAAAAACATTCAAAAATCTAAAAAATCAAAAGTGGCATCATTTAGTCCGAACTACGTCATCTATGAGCTTGAACATAGGAAAGGTTGATCTTTGATCATTCCCTGAGACACCCTAAGTCAATCCTTTAGGAGTCTGTCGTAATCTGGCAATCCGTTTGCCCAATCTTTCTCATCACTGAGTCAAGTGTGTCGTCAGTCAAACTACGTGGTCTCTGCGTATATAACGTAGGCAAAGCTAATTTATGGATCAACTCCCGAGACCCCTAGAATAGGTCTATAAGTTAGTCTCTTAATTGCAAATCTTGAAAATACCAAAAAATTGAAAAATCCAAAAATTAAAATAGCCTCAAAACATTTGAAAAACCCAAAATGGTGCACCCATCTCATCTCTCTTTCACCCACGATTGTGTCATTCCTAATAAATCAATCATTGCCTTCATTCTTTGATGGGTCAGTCGGAAGCAAGTCTAGCAGGTTCCAAAGTGGACACCCTAATTGTCAAAGTCTCAAGTCTAGGTTAGTAAGAAAACAAGTTGATCAACTCAGAGTATCAATGGCTTATCACCCAATCAGTCTCACCAAAACCCTGGTCACAACATGTCCTAGTATGTATCCTTCCCACAATGGACATAAGCATCAGGTATCTCATAGTAATTTAGTCTTGGCTAGCGGTATGAAGAACATTAGCTTGTTTGTTTAATTTTTCCTTGGTCTTTGTGACTTATCTTATTTTGCTCTCATTCCAAGGACCTCTCGATGATGCCTAAACAATACAGGTTTAGAGAGAAAGAAATGGGGCAATGATCATTGTCTTTTTTATCTGCTGTGCTTGTGGGATACTATTATAAAATAACTTAGTCATGTGTGCTTTGTTTGGTTTGTAGGAAGGGTGTTTTAGGTATCTTGTTGACCACATATGAAGGCTTGCCTTTCTATGTTCTGGCCCGAGATGTTTAGAATATCCGAACTACATCCTAAACAAGGTTTTGTATGCTAAGTGTGAACAAGAATACTCGTATCTGATTTTCAAGTCAAAGTCCATCACACTAGGTACAATGCCATCCCTGTTCTTTATACCTTGATGCATTGTACCTATGTGTGTTATCAAACATAAAGTAATTGGCCCTTTGAAAATACTGACTCATGGTAAGCAAATCATCATAATAATAATGACTTGCTTGGATCTCTTTTCTTCTATCTTCTTTCCATACTAACATGGTACCATGACAGTTAATCATAACATTGCTAAAGCATCCACCCTGCATCCATAAAATCATCAACATAAGTTCATATGATATCATATAGATCATACCACATTATATAATCTCGCATTATCATCATCTTAAGTTATGAGGAATAATATAGATTTGTTATTCTAAGTATCTTAAGAAGTCATTGAATTACATTCATTTCACATCATACATCGCACAAATCATTAAGGACATAATATAAATCATTAGCATCCATTATCATTACATAATCATTTGCATATCATTATCATCAAAATACATAGAAAAATAAAAAAAGAAATACATCCATAATCATCGTGTAGAAGCATACATCATATTGCATAAGCATAGAACATTTTATAAACATCTCATTGCACATAGGAAAATAGAAGTGCATCCACTCATCATACATTGCAGGACATATCATAAATCGAACCATCTCATATATATCATCAAAAACATACGACTGTCATGGTACAAAATTGGATCAAGTGTATAGTACATGATACAATAGGGGCAATAATTAGAGCCCATGAATGAAAAATGGAAAACTGCTTGTGATCAAAGGGCGAGTCTTGCTGGCTGTGCCCCTCACACTCTAGCCTATCACTGTGATCCTCTAGTGACCTCATCCTAGTCTGTTGTGAAAAGTCTGGCACTCGGCCTGCTGCTGGAACTGCATGCCTGTAGTGCTTCCGGTAGTACTCAACCTCTCTCACCACCTCCTGGTATGCTCTCAAGGATACTGTCCGGCCCTAAGCGGATGAGGCTATACTTTCCAACTGTCACCTTTGGTCGACCTCCTGATCCCTCTCGGACTGAGCCTGGTCCCTCTCAGCAGTGATTGTCAAAACCTACTGTCGAGCCTGATCTCTCTCCACAGTCAATATCTGAACCTGACCCTGCAACTGATGGATCAATGAATCTCTGTGATCTGGATGCCTTGGTGACTGCTACAGCAGGATTGCTCTGTCCCCATCTCTGGGCTGATCATCCTGTATCCCTACCCGTGGAGGTGTGTGTTGTGCCTGATCTCTTAGGGGTGTCTGATGAGGAGGTGGTCCACCTCCTCCCCTATCCCCCTTCCCATCACTATTGCCTTTGCCTCCCTATCCTCTGCCCTTGTCAACTGACCTACCTTTGGGCCTCTGTCGTGGAAGTTCTGCACCTAGAACTGTCAATCTCAATGGAGGCCTAAACCAAGCTTTGTATGCCTAGGTCACTCCTACATCTACCGACCCCTGATCATATGGCCACAACTTGGCCAATAGTTGTCTGAACAAGGAAACTACCTCAGCTATCGGGATGGGCTGGCCCCATGGTGTCTCTCTTGTCCTACGGGTGAAGATCTTCACGTACTGATCATCTGGTCTGTCCTGAATCTCATCGAACTGTCAGGATAGCCTAGTTGGAAAGTACTACTCTATCATGGCATGCTCTTGGCCCTGCATCCATCTATCTTGCCAAGCAAAGAACAACTACTCGACATCATCATACCATGGGCCTATGCCCATCAAAGGCCTCCAAATGAACTCTCTCATCTCATCAAGAGCCCATCACCAATGGGCGATGCCACCTGTGTCAATATGAGTGAAGTGGCTCTATGCCCTGCCATACCCCCAGACAACGGGGTCATCAATATCAAGAAGAATTGCTGTGACATTTGGATGGAGCACTGGAATTTGCTCCCATGCCCAAATATGCAGCAAAGTAACTTTGGCCTCGAGAGCCCGGTTGTCTAGGTATGCAAACTCATGTAGATCCCGATATAGGGAAGCCAACATCACTGGCCCCCAAGCAAAGCACTCTCGACGGATGACCATCTGCTCCCATGCTAGTCACTAGCCTGGACTGAAGTATCTGGGTCGCCGATCTGGTGCCACAAGATCAGAAATGATGGCTGCAACAATCAACTTGTACGTGGGCGATATACCCCAGTATCGCTCCAAGTCAATTTGTCCATCGGAGAAATAGATCTCATCAACACCCATCACATCAAAGTAGGCATTCCTACCAGCATCGAGATCATAAATCACTCTGGCTCCGCGGATGGGAAATCGAAGGATGCACCAGACGTCCTCAAGTGTGATGGTGGTCTCACCGGTAGGAAGATGGAAGGAGGATGTCTCACTATGCCACCGCTCGGCCAATGCTGTCATCATACCCAAGTGCATCCGAATAGGAGGAACGTACATAATAAACCAAAGGCCAAGAATACTGAGCTGCTCCTGAAGATACATGTGCATACCCTACAATCTGCCGAGCACTGGCCATCTGTGCTCCCTCAAGTGAAGTATGTTGAGGTCCTCCTGAACAAGGGAAACCATCGTGTCAAGTGTCGTAAAAAAATCTGCCTCTCGCGTTGGATTTTTGTATTTGAAACATCAAATGCAACGTTGTTTGCAAATGTGGTGTAGTTTTTAAAGTTCTAAACTGTGCCACCGCGGTGAAGTTTGACAAATCTTAAGTTCCTAAGTGAGCCACGCGACGCTAGTTGCTCATACAACTGAGTTTGACCGAAAACCCTAATCTCTGAACTGGATTGCGTCGGTGCTATTTTCAAATGTGGCGCAATTTGGGACCACATGGCGCTGACTGAGCATTTTCAGCGGCGCTATATAATGCCGCTCAACATAAAATTGACCTAAACCCTATTAAATGCACGTAAATCAAAAAAATTAAAAGTCAGGATAGTGGTACATACCATGGGTCCTGTGTCGGGTGGCCGCTGATGCACTCGTACCCTCTCCGACATGTGTTTGGGAAGCTATTGTTGTGCCATCTCGATCGGGACTCAAAGCTCAAAGTGTAGAAAGTTCTAAAGGCTAAGTGTGCAAATAAATTGAAAGTGACCTCTCAAGGTCTATTTAAGCCTCAAAATTAGGGTTTTTTGACCTAATTTGACCATCCAGTTAGTGTTTTGGTCCCCCAATCTCGTTTTTGTCTAATCGAGGGCCATGTTGCATCTTTTTTGGCATTTTAACACATTTTTTGGCATCCTAGGGCATTTTTTGGACCTGTCGAGCACCTTGTCCTCTTTTTTTGTGAGATCATCCAAAAAATCAAAATTTTCGTTCGATCTCTCAAGGGCGTAGTTTATCAACATAATCCTTCCGCTGGGGCATTAGTGGGGCATTCAAAAAAATTGAGAAATTTTGAACTTCGATCACAACAGTTTATTCTTTGAACCAATGCAACAAGTACATTGCTTCAAAGAGGGGCAAAATGTAGACAAGGAAAATATACCGACACACTTGATCCTGATTACTAACATCACTTCATCCTAAATCATACTCTCAGCTTATCATCACTTTTTCATCTCTTAATTAGATAAATCATTATTTATTTAATTAGGTCTTTCTCCCTTGTTAATTAAATTAATCAGTTTAATTTAATTAATCCTCAATCCCTCTTTAGTTAAATAATTCATTAAATCCCTAAAGTCCTTTAATTAAATTGAATAAATTAAACATTATTTGATTCAATCTAACATTATCCCCTTTAGTTAAATAAATCTAAACATTTATTTAATTAAACCTTTCCTCTCAATTCTGATTTAAATCAAATTTAAGTCTAAATTCTCACATCTCCTAAATTCTTCATTAAATTAATCAAACTTTGATTAATTTAATCTTAATCCATGTCACATCCTCTAGAGAATGCAACTTGCACAATAAATTAATTACTTTGATTTATTAAATTGTCTATTTTCTCTCAACATGGAATAAAGGAGGAATATTCCTTCAAATTTGAATTCAAAATCCAAGTGGATTTATCCTTCCAACAAAGCATTCACTCCTCTTACATGTCCTTGTGCATTGAGCCAAGTGGCATTTATTTCATTCTTTTTTCCCTCTCACATGTCATTTCCTTAATTTTAAATTCCACCTAATGGCATTTATCATGCACATTGACCAAAATGTGTACAACCTTCAACCATTCACATCTTGACAAGTTGCACTTGGCCATTGGATGTTGAATGATCCCACATTGCTTAATTTCAGTCTTTCTTCCAATTTGGAAATCTATAAATGAGAGACTCTTCCTCTCATTCTATCATCCAAAATTTGAGTAAACTTACTATACTCAACTTCATCCTCAAGCATATCTAGTTTCATCCATTTCATTAAATTCTTAGCTAGGTTATGCAGATTTTTCATCATGGAGCTTGATTGAATCTTCATCAAGGTGGATCACTCATCAAATCATCAACATTGCAAAAAAAGAGTTGGGAAAGGGCCAATTTTGACACACCAATTGGAACCAATTCCCCCATAGGATCAAGAGTTTGCATGCTTAATTAGGATTTTGAATCCTTGTTTTATCTTGCATATGAGCTTACTAATGTGTTTGCTTCTTGTATTTGTGCAGGTATAGGATTAGGGTTCACAATTATTATGCACAATATAGTGATAGTACAGTTCTATTAAAGATAGTGTTCAAATGGTGGATATGTCAGCATCACTTGTTGAACATTGTGATATGTGTCATAGGTATGTGTTAAAGTTGTCGTGATCATTTAAAAGCTAAAAATTGTGAACCTTGGATATGTAGTTAGCAAGTGTATTATCAGTCCCTGCTAGCCTTCTTTGAATCAGGGTATATAGAGTTGTTGTTGTTGCAAGTGCCCTGATAAACATGTATGCAAAATGTAGAAGATGGCAAGCAAATGCAGCTGATCAGTGGTAATTTGAATTGCATTTGAAAATGAGGACATCCTTCATGAAAGTGATAGGACAAAGTCTGTTGACAATTAGTGCAGTGATTTTATGGGGTATGGTGAATGATCATTTTTCTTCAAGGATTATTATACCTTTACAATTGACAGTGTTTAAGGATTCAAATTATTATCTTGAAAATAGTGCCCTTGCAGTGATGTTTTGGTTTGATCTGTTTTGAGATTACAGTATGCTATGATATCTCAAGTGAAATCCATCTTTTGTAGTAGCTTGTCTTGTACATTGATCTTGGCAATTTGGTGATTAGGTGTTTGTCAAGATTCGCACTATGTGAATAGGAGAAATATTTGAAAAGGATAGTGCCTTTGAGAAGTGCTTGTGTATAGTAGCACTGTTATGGGGCTTTGATAGTGGTAATGCACTCTATTTGATTCAAATGAATGATGCTTCTTAAAGACAACAAGTTTGTAGAATTATTAGGGTGTAGTGCTATGCATGAATAAGGTTTGTTGATATTGATCTTTGATAGTTGACAGTAGTGAATCATTTCAGTGAATGTCAGCTTCTCCTCAAGACACTATCATATGATATTTGACAATTTGCAGATGTTATGCAGTGCTCCTTCAGTGAACACATGATCATATGTCTGTTTGTTGTTGACAGTGGTAACCATAACCTATTCTAGTGAGGTGGAGGTAAGAAATGCTTTATGACAGTATTATTTATTGTTATTTGAACATCACAAAGCAAGGTACATGTTTGAGTAGAAAACTCGGAGTAGCATTACAGTTTTTTTGTAGGTAGCAGTCATCTAGCAGAGAAGCAACATATGTGATTGTGGTTTGATGCAGATTTTTATTGTTGATGATCTGGTAGACCTCTTGTTGCAGACAAGCCTTCTTTAGATAGGTGGCTTATATGCATTTTGAGGAAAGGGAAATATCTTTGTGTTGACTTTGATAGTGACTCTTAATAGTGATTTTCACCAAGGATAGTAGTGAATTTCATTATCTTTCATGATTGTTTGTTGCAGTTGATATGTAAAGCAGAGAAACAAACCTTTAATTATGTGTGGTGTAGTCTTTCACCTTTTTGTGGTGTAGATTCTTATGGTGTGACAAACCTTATAAGACTTTCATTGTATGAAAAAATTGACTGTTTAAAGACAATGGATAGTGAGTTGCAGGGTGATAGTTTACATGGTATCATTCACATGTGACTTTAATAATTGTGAGGCAGTTGGTCTTCATTTGTTTAAGGTGATTCACATTCATTCACACCTCAGTAGTCTGTGTATCTCAAAAAAATCTATGCTATATAAAAAGGGAGCTTGTTTCTATATCTTTTCATTCACTCACTCACAACTCTGTTGCATATTTAGTTTGCTACTTTCTCTACTTGCAACTAGTTATTTTGTTGGATAATTGGTTGGCTTCTTAGTTTTTATCTTCATGGCATATCACATTCTCTTCTTTTATTCTTTGTCATTGAGGAAAAAAGGGGGAGAGATGATATGTGTTTTTCCATCAACGACAAAGGGGGAGTTTGTTGCTTTTCAGTTGTTTATGATGTGTGGTTTGTCCTTGATGACAAAACTGGTTCTCTAATTTGGATTTGGAATTCTTAGCTTGGTTGGTGATATGATATTCAGTTACATTGTTTTGTTCACATATGGTTGGTGAATGATATGCAGTTATAGGATTTTGATTCAGGATTTTGATATATGATGATACTGACAGTGTTTATCATTTTGACAGGATGATTTTCAGTTTGATCCTTCAATTGAAGGTTGCAAGTCATAGGTATATTTAGTTGATTATTATCAGTTTGTCTTTGAATGATATCTTAGTGCATTATTAATCTCATATTATTGCACTATTGTATTGTTTTATGACATTCATGATATTTATACTTGATCTATATAATGGTTTTTACATTTGGCTTCTTGAGATGACTTTTGGCTCAGTTTGGTTGCATTGGCATTATTGACATGATTGTGGTCTTTGCACTTGACATATTTTATATTCATCAGATATGGAGATTCAAGTATATTCATTTTTTTGCTAAGGATTCTTAAGCTTCCTTGTTACATTCAAATGTAATGATATTTTTTTAAGCAAGTTGATACTCACATTTCTTAGTGGCTTTGCAAATACATACTTCCATGGTTTTGCTAAGGTAATCAATATTTTATATGGTTATGAGATCTTTGATTTTCTATATGGTTTATATTTTATAACTTATGGAATTGCTAGCAATCACCTTGTAAAGTGATAAAGGTATCGGGCAACATTGTTATTGACTTATGTGGCTGGCATTTAGTTTCGATGCTAAGTTTAATCACATTAAACATGTGTTAAAGGGTTCTTTAACATTGCAGTGGTCGATATGTTTAAGATGTCGGTAGCTATCTTTGACTTTGGTGCTATTATGATTCTTGGAATTATAGTTGTCGGAACTTTTGGCAGAGTTATTTTTGGCAGTATTGGTTGAAAAGCATTCGGATCTCAAATGATTATTATTGTTTGTAAAGTCTTCAAAAAGACTAGAAGTATGTTTAGGGAAAAATATATTTTGTTGATTCATTTATCTTGTTTAAGAATGGAACCCTAGCCGCCATGGACATTTTGTTTGTCTGCAGTTTTGAGTCCTCTCTCAGTCGACATACTAAGAATATGTGATATTGATTACTATGTGAGCTAGTTGGCAGTGAGGATGGTCCAACGTATTGGAATTTTGGTTAAGAGTTAGAGTGTTGAATGAACTCATCAAAGCTCGACTGTGGAAGTTGGACAAAGAAGAGTTGTTGTCGTCTTTCAGCTGGGTAGTTATGGAACTCCTCGATAGATATTTATGGTATTTTTTCAGTTTTCTTCCACCGTAATCAAGTAATGCAAAAGCCCTCTTGATGCTTATGGGCCTTGAGACAATATGTTAAGGAAGTTGTTAAGAATGAAAAAAGGATAATTTTTAAAGGCTGAAACTATTTTTATGCTCAAAAAGATAATATCATTTCTCATATATTTGTGAGTTATAATGTTGATTGCAACTGCTTTGTTCAAGGTTAAACCCTTACGGGTTCTGTGGTAAAAATATTGGTTGAAATACTCTGGTTAAAGGGGTTAACATTTTTTGGTTATTATTCAAACCCTTTTTGTGTTTCCAATAATTTTTCTTTTGGGTTTGCAATAGAGTTTGCAAAGGTTAATAATTCTTGCTTAAACTTTTCAAAGAGTCAGCTAAAAACTCTTTAGGGTTTCTTCTCTTGTAACTCTAACTCGAGTTGGATAAATAGTTATTGAAAGTACATTCTGAAAGACTATTCAGTGATTATAAAATGACAACATTTTGTTAGTGACTTGGTTGTTTGAAGAGGGAAATTACAAACATACATTTTTGTGAGAAATTTTTGAGATATATTGATACATTGTTTAGTCTTGAAAACCTTGAAAAGTGATTTTGTAACAGTGTTTACATTGAGAACTATTTTGTAATCTGTTATAGTTATATCAGTTGTTGTATCAAATAGAGATGTTATCAGTATTATATAACATCCTCTTATGTGCTTATTGAAAATTATTTTTCAGAGTCTTCTATTGAGGCACTAGGAATGCTAATTTGCATTACTAGGGTATTGATAGAACATTGATTTGTTATATACATTGGATTTTGTGGAGTTGATGCTCCTGCAACTTTGGAGTTGGTGCTCCTGTATCTTTGGATTTGGTGCTCCTGTATCTTTGGAAGTTGGTGCTTCTAAATTGTGTGGAGTTGGTGCTCCTAAACTTTGTGGAGTTGGTTCTCTATCTAAATAAAGTGATATATTTTTTGAGTGGTTTTTATTCCCCTTGAGGGTTTTCCACTCAATACATATGATGTGTTATGTGATGATTCTTTGTGTGATTGTTTTTCATGTCTATTTTATTTTCATAAGTTATCAGATGCATTAATGTCTATTATCAGTTCTTATTTCTACAATGTTAATATATTCTGCTGTTACAAGTACCTTCACAATCATATGTTGCAAACTGGTTTAAAAGCTCTGTTTAACCAAACATGTTTTGCATGTTGTGATGAAAAGCATTTAGTCTATCACATCACATGTTCTTTCATTGATTCATAGTTCAAGATTGTTGTGTTTCAATTTGTCATAATGTACTAAATCTCTCAGTTGTTTCAATGCTTATCATATGTCATTCAGTTGCACAGTTCTTGCAGTGTCTCATAAAGATTCATTGAAATTTGGTGGTCTTAAAGTGATTCAATGATGTTGGTCTTCATGTGCATAGGCTTATGAGTTGCACCTATTTTGTCATCATGCTCTGATTTTTTAAACAATGTCAGTCACATCTTTTGCAAGTGCAAGATATCTCACACAGGTTATATTGGCATAAGTTGTCTAAATGAACTGAGTTAATGTTGTCATATCTTTGTTTACCTCTTTTCACGAATGCTCTCAAAGGTTTTACTCTTCTTTTTTATCAATAGAAAGGATATCTGAACTAAAAGTCTTTGTCAAAATTTAAAAGGTTTAAATTCTAGGTATGTATATCAGACATTGATTCACCCCCCTTCTCAATGTCTGTCCATACTCCGACAAGTTACCCTTTAAATTCTTTAACTTTGGTAAGATAGGTCATTTTTCTTCTAAATCCCCTTATGGTGAAAAGGATAACTTTAAGCAAGAAGAGAATAGTAAAAATAAAAAATCTTACTTTCCAAAGAAGAAAAAATTCTCAAAGAATTTCTTTAGAAACAAGAAGAGTCTACTTACACAAGAAATAATTGGTTCATCTAATGTTAGTGATAGCTCTGATGATAAACATGATTGCGCTTTTGTGGCTAAGGGAAATGAATCCCTATTCATGGAAAAGGGCTCTATAGATTGGGAAAATGAAGAAGTTGAAGCTTTTGATGAGGAAGGATGAGAAGTAGATCTTGAGGGAGAACTCACTAGAGCTCTTGATGAGATTAAGAGCTTAAGAAAGGAGAACAAAAAAGAGAAGAAGCATGCACAAAAACTAATTAAGGAGTTGTCTAAAAATCTTGATGAATCTGATCAAAAGATAATCAGTTTAAAGACTCACCTTGAAGAAGCTAAGAGAATAGAAGATGCAGTCAAGTCTGAACTACAATCTAAATTTGATGAATGCATAAAGCTAGAAGCTAAAGTTTTTTCTCTGAGAAAAGATTTAGAAAAGGCTAAAGAACATATTGATAAAGGTTTGAAGTTGAAAGAAGGATTTGAGATACTTTATGAGTTAATAAACTCACAAAGGCCAACAAAAGAAAAGACCAGTTTGGAATTTGAGAAAGGTAAAAGTCCTATTATTAGTAAATATGAAAATTTATATGATAACTTGAAAGCCAAAGGGAAGTCTAAAAATGCAAAATCAAATAAAGATATTGTTAAGTTGAAGAGAGATGTTGAAGAAAAGAAGCTTGCGATAGATAAGAAGTTTAACAAGCCTACCACTAAGAACTTGAAGAAGAATTGTAACACAAAAGTAGTTGATGCAGATGGTTTCACAAGGGTGAGAGACGTAAAGAAGTAAAAGTTAAGAATACCCCCTCATACTACAACAAGAAATACTATGACAAGGTATTTTTCATATTTTTATGTTTATTGCTATAACTGTAACCAATTCAATCATAGGGCTAGAGAGTGTAGAATTGTACCTACAAGGAGAAAAAAATTTGTAAGTAGAAATCCATTTTCTCCTTTGGTAGATATGAATTTTATATGCTATAATTGCAACAATCTTGGTCATATAGCTAAGCATTGTAGAGAAAAATTGCAAATCCTAGAGTACAAAGTAAAATGAGAGATGTACTCCGTAAGGTGAACAAGGATTCACAATTTTTTGAAAAAGAGAACAAATACAAGAAAGTATGGAAAGAGAAAGATCAAGTGGCTACATAATCAATGATTGCTCAAACTGCATTCCATGCAAAAAAAAATATTGTGGGTTATAGACAACAGTTGTTCTAAACACATGACTGGTGATAAGAGCAAGTTTATCAAACTAAGAAATTTCAAAGAAGGTTTTGTTAGTTTGGGAGACAATACTAAAATTAGATTTTGTGGTAAAGGTACTCTAAGCATAGATGGAAAAATACCTATGTATAATGGATTAAAGCATAATATACTGAGTGTTAGTCAAATGTGTGACAATGGATACAAAGTCAAATTCAATGTATAAGGTTGCAAGATAATGAAAGCTAAATCAGGAAGACTAGTTGCAGAAGGATAAAGGACTAAAAGTAACATTTACAACCTCAAGGAAGTAAATAACAAAAATTTTCTTGTAGGATAGATTGACGAGAGTTGGTTATGGAAAAAAAGAACGGGTCATGTCAACTTTGATAACTTGGTAAAGGTAAGTTCAAAGAAAATTGTTAGACATTTTCCCAAGATAACCAAATTTGCAAACACTACATGCAATGAATGTTAGCAAGGTAAGAAAACAAGGGTTAGATATCAAACAAAAGAATATTCTACTTCAAAACCTTTGGAGCTAGTACATACTAATCTATATGCTTCTACAAGAACAAAATGATTAAAAGGAGAAAGATACTTCATGTTACTCATAGATGCTAACTATCGGGGCATAGTGGGGCATTAAATTTTTTCAAATCTTGATCTTAACATCAAATTCTTTGAAACAAAGCAACCAATACTTTGTCTTGAAAAGAGGAAAAATATATACATGTAAAAATGACCTAACACATATCACACATTTTGAATGACATTTTTCATCATTGGCATCATTACCATTCAATATCACTACATTTACATCATTTTCATCATAAAACCTATTTTCATCTATTAATTAAATAATCTTTAATTATTTAATTAATTCACTATATTATCATTAATCTAACTTTTATTCCTCTTGATTAATTAAATTAACACAAGCTATTTAATTATGTCACTTATATAACCTATTCTCCTAAATCAATTAAATTATTATCATTCAATAGTTTAATTAAATCACTTTCCCTTTTCCAAACATGAAAAATTAATTTATTATTTAAACATAATTCAAAAAGGTCAACAAACAAATATAACTTTATTTATTAAAGTCAAACATGACTTGCACATGGGTAAACCCACAAAAGTGGTTTACAATTCGAGTGAGGAAGGAAAAGTTGCAAAAAATGATCCCATGCAAAAAAAATTGCTTTTCAGTTCAACTCAAAAATAATAATTAATTAATTTAATTAATTAATTATTCTCACCCTCTTTTTGATTGAGCAAATCATGATCACTGATTTCTTACTCTAAACAATTGACTAATTCATCTATTCTTCAATCTCACTAACCTATCAATCTATTTTCTCAATCCCACTAAATACTCAACTTGATTTCCCAGTCACACAGATTATGCAATCTAAATCCCCTAATTGTGCAATTAATATCCCTGATTGGATCAATCATAGAAGCTAATTGAGCAATCTAATTCATCTCAACGGTTCTCAACCATTGATCATGATTTTTTTCAATTGAATCTTGATAGTTCATCTCAAAACAAGAAATATATAAAATAACCTTCTACCTTATCATAAATCATCTAGAATTCACATAGCGAAGTGTTGTGCACAATTACTTCTTGAGCACGTTATGAATTATCATCACATTCTAGTTCAACATCGTACACACATTGAATCTTTTGCAACACATAATGGAGGATTTGCATTGATTACAACAATTTGACATTCAACATCGATACACATATACTTCGACATGAGATGGGTAACAATATAATTTCTTGAATTCATTGTTTGTTCTTCTTTTGCTAATAATTGTTTCATTGAATTCATTAGTTTTATATTTTTCATTTTATGAGTAATGGGTTTAGGGATATTAATCTTTGTTTGAATTAAATTAGTTTAATTCATATTTTCTTTACTTTTTGTATGCTTTCATTCTCCCCCTTACGACAATGGGATTAAAAGGCAATATTCTGCAACAAGGACTCCACAACAAAATGGAGTTGTTGAAAGAAAGAATAGAATAATCAAGTAAATGGCTAGAAAAATGCTAAATGAAGCCAAGTTAATTGATGTATACTAGAGAGGAGTGATCCCACAATAGTGGTTTACACTTTTTGGTCAAACTTGACATTGAACTAAATTTTTTTAACTAAATATCCACTTTTGGGTACCTATAACTACCAAACCATGAAGAATTTGAAGATGATGCAAACTAGTGATTTGTGAAATTTTGTCTGTAGACACTAAATATATATTTTTTAAATTTTTTGGAATCAAATTGCATTTCTTCTCCATCTCTTTCAAAAAATAGTTTTTAATAGTAAACACCATTTTTAAAGAGTGATGTGTACTTGCTTACACACACCTTTTTTCTATGAAGGATAAAATTCTATTTTTTTTGAATTTAGATTCATAACTATGATATCTAGTGCATGCAATTGGTTTCATGGTGTTGTATTGAATATTTTTTCTTATTTAAGTTTTGAAGTCAAACCAGTTACAATTTAGACATAGGTTTACTTGCTAACACATAAATTTTTTTACATATGTATTGATATTCAATTTTTTTTGTTGGATCAAGGACATCAATATCAAGTGCATAGATATTTTCAGAATTTTTTTTGATAATCTACTATTTTTCCACATGTGCAAAATAGAGATCTTAGTTTTCGGTGAAAAACCTACATTCACAGAAAATAAAAAATAAATATAATAATCAAATTAAATATATTTAAAATTATACTTTTTGGGAAGCTTATAATAAGGACTACATAATTACAAAAATAAATTTTAATTGAATTCATTTGATCTCCCAAAAGGTAAATCAAAAGTAGGTTTTTATTAGCATTTTGATAGGCATAAATAAGACTCCATTATAGATATGGTTTAAATCTAGTGGGGTTCTATCCAAGGGGGTTTGATCTAAGGTGGTTTGGTCAAAACAACTTCAATTAGAATCCTTTAAATGGAACTTTTCAAGGCTTAAATCATTATATTTTCTAAAAATATGTGATTTCAACAAAAATCAGGATGTCCCAAAAAATGTAAACCACTATTGTGGGATGACCCAGAGAATTAGTACATACAATTGTATATACTTTGAACAAAGTACAATTGAGAGTAAATAGTGAGAAGCCTCCTTATGAACTATGGAATGGTAGACTTGCATCTCTTAAATACTTTAGAGTGTTTGGTAGTAAATGCTACATTAGAAGAGATGAAGATAATTTGGGAAGCTTTGATTCAAGATGTGATGAAGGAATATTTCTTGGATATTCCACTCAAAGCAATCCTATAAATGTTATAATAAGAGGCTACAAAGAATTGTGGAAAGTATAAATGTCAAGGTTGATGAAGATAATTGTGTAGAAAAATTAGGGTTTGAAGAAGAAATAGTTGATGAAGAATTAGATGAAAATGAAAAGGCACCTACAAAATATGTTCAAAAGGATCGTCTGGTTGAAAAAATTATTGGAAATAAAGATGAAGGAGTTCAAACAAGGAGAAGATTTGCAAAGAAAAAAGAGCTAATTTCTTTAATGTCAAAAATTAAGCCTAAAAGTTTTGATGAAGCTAGCAAAGATGAAAATTGGTTAAATTCCATGAAAGAAGAACTTAGCCAAATTGAAAAGAAGAAAACTTGGGAATTAGTTCCAAGGCCCTCAAACAAAAATGTGATAGGTACAAAATGGGTCATTAGAAACAATCTCAATGAGGATGGAGTTGTTATAAGGAATAAGGCTAGATTGGTGTGCAAACGGTATGCAAAAATGGAAGGTATAGATTTTGAGAAAACATTTGCACTAGTTGCTAGATTAGAAGCTATAATAATGTTTTTAGCACTCGGTTTTGAAAGGTTTCAAAGCATCAAATGGACCTCAAGTCTACTTTTTTAAATGGAAACCTCGAAGGGGAAGTTTATATTGAATAGCCGAAAGGTTTTCAACTATCATCAGAAGATAATTATGTTTGTAGACTAAAGAAAACTTTGTATGGTCTGAAAGAGGCACCTAGATCCTGGTATTTAAGACTAGATCAGTACTTGCAACTATAAGGATTCAAAGAAGGATGTGTAGATCTAGTAATTTGTACTTTGAAACAAAAGGTGATCATATGATACTTGTTATTGTTTATGAAAATTACATCATTTATGGTGGTAGCAACAATAAAATGTGCAAAGAGTTTTATACTCAAATGCAAGATGAATTTGAGATGTCCATGCTTGGAGAACTTTCATTTTTCCTTGGTCTACAAACATAACAAACTGATGAAGGGATATTCATATCTCAAACTGAGTATGCTAAGTAGATGCTTAAGAAATTTTGAATGGAATAAAACAAATTGATAGGTACTCCAATGATAAATGGATGTAAGTTGAGTAAAACAGATGAATCTCTTGATGCAAATCAAACTAGATATAGATCAATGATAGGTATTTTGTTATTGTATAAGTGTGAATTTTCACCCCTAACACAAATTCCCTTTTACCCCCTTGCACTTTAGAAAAATTAAGGCGGAGGCTTAATTCCACTTAAGCTCGCTATCCACATCACACTTGGAACCTATTTTGTGTGTCGGTGGGGGCATTTATGTCAAGGATGCCCGAGCAACGTGCTTACGTCCCTAGCAGATTCCTATGGCTGGAGACTATAGAGACGTTACACTTTCGATTGGAAGTCGAAGAGTAACGCCTCCCTTCGGCTGGCCAACCTGAATATGGTCATTTTTCATCCTTTCCTTCATATTATTGACCATTCCATCCATTCTCAAGTTTTGCAAGATCGGCTTGAGCACTCTCTCCATTTTCCATTCATCTATTCAAGCTTTATAGCAACACTTCACACTCCATTGCAGCAATCTACCACTCCATCACTCTGATAGTGCAAGTGCAGGACACACGCCATTGTAATAGAGGCTTGAGTTCCTCTCATTTTCTCCTTCACAAGCCTTGAACGCTTTGGATGAAGGTGGTAAGCTCCTCTCATCTTCTCTATCATCTTGGTTGAGTAAGCATACATTATTTTGTAGTTTCTTTTTTTTTATGTAGCTTGTATTCCTTTCTTTATCTTTATTCCTATCATTGCAAACTTGGTTTTCTATGGAGGTGGAAACACCAAAATGAGGGTCTAATTGAGGCAAGCCCCTAAACAACCCCAACATTCCCCCTTTTTTGTTTGCAAGTGGAGAAAACTTGGAGGAAGCTGGCGAGAAGACTACTATGCAAAATCATCTTCGTCACCCTTAAGGTAATATATTTATTTTATCACATATGTATTTACATCTCATTCTTCTTAATCTCATTCTTTTGTTCAAGAAACTTCTAAACTAGGCTAGTAGTCCCTTCTTCAGGATTTAACCTCATCTCCCTGGTTTTCTGGTCATACGGATGCTAGCGCACCTGTGAGATGCCAGCACGCTTCGCCATCGTCCCAGAAGTGCGCTTCTATCCTCTGACAAAGAACTACCTAAGACATAGAGTTGACCTTAAAAATAGGCTCACCTAGTCTCCCTTTAGTTCTCGGGATTGCAGAGTGATCAAAGGACTTCATAATCCTCATCATTCTCATCCTGTCCATCCTACTCTTCCTTTAAACTAAGGTAAGTTAGGGCAGCCTTTCCGCTCTTGGCCTTTTGTGACCTAGGGCCTTGCAGTGGTTGGTCCCACTCTCTTACACTTTTGGTGAACCTGACATGAACCAACCTCTATCCAATTATCGGTGTTCTAAACTTTTTCTCTTATACCTCTCGGTCGTTGTACCATGGTGTGTTGTGAAAATTTATGAGCTTCACGACCCATTCTATGAATTCTAGGCATATTGTCAAAAGAAGTCGAGGACACCTTTTGATGGAAAAGATGAAGGTCTCCTCTAGTTTCATTATCATACTTTTCTTTGGTTTTGTGGTTGGCCTATCCGCATAGGAGCACGTAGCACGAGGTGAACCTAGGTTTCTTGACGAAACTGATCTCATCCCTACGCCTCCTGCATCATCGACCTCCTCATCCATAGATGAGCATGAGGTCATTCGTATCCCTTCCGAATACATTGTTATCCTTGGTAAAGGGTTAGGTTTATTAGAAAATCACCTGAAAGGAAACCCGAAGATGGCTAAGGCTGCTAAAGTTATTAATGAAATAAGATACATGGTGGAAAAAGATCAGACAAGCATAGAGCTCTTAGCTAGCCTCGCTGGCATGGCCAAAGCATGCACCCCCTCAAGCCATAGTCGCATGACATGAGGTGGCCTCTTTGAGGAACATGAAATACAACTAGAGATGTCGATGCCTCCTACATCCGTATATATGGTTGATGCGGTCCCTTTGGTCAGTGTACTCGGTACTTTTGATAATTTTGAAACTATCAAAGTAAACAGGAACCCTTTGGGTTTCCACTTCACCCCTTCTGCCACCTCTGGTGGCGGAGGATTTGGCAGGATGATACGTGGGGGATTTGGTGGAAAAAACTTCAAAAGTGGGGGTGGCATTGGCAGAGGTGGTTTTGGTGGAGTTCATGGTGGTGGCCTTGGAAGTGGTGGTGGCTTTGGTGAAAGTCACACTGGTGGTGGTGGCATCGGTGGTGGCTCTGGAGGTGGTCATGATGGTGGTCTAGGTGGCAGCTCTGGTAGTGGTTCTAGTGGCCCTATGCCTTCTAATGACCCTATTTTGAATACCCTTCTTCAGAATATGGGGAAGATCTACAAAACCAACTAACAAACCTTTCCTAGGCCTCGACCCAACCTATCTTTCAGCCTTTCTTCTGACACAGTCTGTTGTTGGTTACAATTTTAAACAATCCTTTCCCGCAAGGGATGGCGATTCTCAAATTCAAGAAATATGGTGGTAAAGGGGACCCACATACACATGTGTCCACCTTTAATGCCCTATGCACAGACTTCTTCCATAACGATGCATTGGTGGTGAAACTATTTCCCTAATCCCTCAAAGATACAACACTGGATTGGTACTGTTCTTTGCCCGACAATTCCATCTTCACGTTCGATCAACTTGTGAACCAATTCTTGCAATAGTTCTAGCCAATACTAGACCAAAAATGACCTTCTCTAACCTTGTTCGATGCAAACAAGGGGACAATGAGAAGGTTATAGACTTTATAGCGTGATACCAAGCACTCTTCTCACAGATCTCGTATTCGTTACCCGACTCTGATGTACAAAAGGTCTTCATAGGGAACTTACAAAGGCCTTGGCAAGAGAAGTTCGCCCTCATGAAGTATCCTTCTTTCGCACACTTGTGTGTGGCTATACGAGAATACCAGCAGATGGTGGTTCAGTTTGGGGGTCCTCCCTCGTGCTCCCATTCTAAAGGGATATCTATCGTATCAATCTATGGAAGAGGTAAAGTTGTTGCAAATGTAGTAGCCGTTGTGGATAACAATGGCCTCAGACGTGACCAAAAGTTTACGAAGTTATCAGAATCTTATTCTTCCATCTTACATAAGTTGGTGAAAGATAAGAGCCTTACCCTGCCACCTCCTAAACGAGTTAGAGAACCGTACCCTAACTGGTATGAAGAAAACATATATTGCCAGTACCATTGAGTTAACGAACACGATACCGAATGATGCATGCCCCTACATCATTAGATACATGATCGCATTGAAGACGGTACTATCTGTCTTGATGGAAGTAAGCAAAACACGAAAAAATCAGTGGTGAAAGGTAACAATGATTTGCAGATATACATAGACCCGTTTACGGTACATTCTGCTAACATGATTATCAATCCCTCTAATTTTGTTTCTTGTCCTGAAGCATATGTTAACATGGTTTCTATTACTCCCTCTCCTCATCTTGCGACCGGTTCGCCAAATGTGACCTTCACTTCGCAAGATATGCCAGCAAATGGTAAGCCTTCCCTGCTTTATATTCCCGCTCAACTCAATGGTAACATTATGACAGGGGTCTTAGTCGACCCCGTGAGTAGAGTGAATGTCATAACTAAGGAGACATTACTCTTAAATTCCCTACAAAGGGAGGAATATGAAAAAACAAAATCCATCATCCGTACGCATGATGGAATTTCTCTTAAACCTTATGGATCGATAATGTTGTTTGTCCTGGTTAGACCCAAGAATGTAAACACGGTCTTCGATGTTATTCCTGTGTCAGACCTGTTTGGAGTGAAGCTAGGCATACCTTGGCTAGCTTCCATGAATGGCATCCCCTCTGTGATTCATAAGTGCCTTAAGTTTTCTCATGAGGGTGTCATGCACATGGTGCATGATACTGGATATCAGCCTATGGTATCTCATAGGGGATACTCGTTGGATCACTTTTGGCCTACTCCCGTCGATCTGCTCCCACAAAGAATGAACCTACTTTACAAGAACTATGTGAAGTATAAGACTAGAGGCAAGGGACAATCGAAGTTGACCCTTCTTGTAGTTGAGAAACCAACTGCCTCCTCGTCCCAAAAGGGAAAGGAGAAGCTCGCTCCCTCTCAGGCTGACTCGTCTACTCCCCTCTCTTGGGAAGAGTATTGGATGAACAAGCTCAGGTTCTACCCACTGAGTCCAATGATGCCTCCTTGGAAAAGACCCAAGATCAGGATATCGGATCTCCCTAAAGGGTCCCCAAGACCCTGATACTATTTGTATGGCAGAAAGAAAGGCTCATAGAGAGAATTCAGCCCATGACCTCTTCTCGTTCCCCTGAACAGAAAGGGGTCCACCTCTCAGGTGGTAGAGTCGACTCCTCCTGCCATTTCTGAACTTGCCCCTTCTACTCCCATTCAGGGGTTTGTCCTTCCGCTAGAAACAACTATGGAAGACACTCTTATGGCTAAGAAAAATCCTTCCGTCCCTTTCCAAGCTCCGACTCCTAGTTCGAAGAGCCATAGAAACCGCCTTGCGCACAAGCGCAAGCATCAACAAAAGGATCTCTTGGCTGAGAAATCCTCCTCAAAGAAGAAGGAGGAGGAGAAGATGACACCTCCTATTGTGTCCTCCTCTTTCCACTCTTCTGGCTCTGATCTAACTAGTTCTGAATCTCTTTCGAATCTCGTTGTGAGCGCACATGCACCTAGAAAGGTTCAGGTGTTTATCACTCCTTCCGTGGAGACGCCTCTGCTGACCTCTGTTTTAGATGTCTCACCTTTCCCAAAACCCATGGATATGGTTAATACTTCAGTTGTATCCACTACGGTTCTATCCTCTTCCATCCACCTTTCTTCGTCTATGGGGAGTTCACCTCCTCTGATGAAGAAGAAGGTAGAGCGTGGTCCCTCCAGCAATGGAGGACATAATAAAATCCCACCTTCTTTGAAAGGTGGCCCCACGTTGACTTGTTCTATCCTAGTGATAGAACCAGCTCCTGCCTCCCTCGAGTTTGTCACCGCTCCCGAGTCTCTCGGTGAGCCTAGCGGTGTACCTCAGATGCAAACTCCTTTGTCCACCAAGGTGAAACATGGCACTCCCATCAAGTGTATGTTTAACTCGGTGGATGAAGTACTTACCTTGTCAGCAATCTTCACGAAGTCATTGACCTTAGACCCACAAGAGTTGAGCGATGGAGATCTCACTAGTCCCTCTGCCTTAGCCCTTATTGCGGGAGGATCAAAAGCTCCTCCCCTTAATATTACATCATTGTAGGCTCGTCATCCTTCCCCCTATGATGATCTAGAGTGGGAAGTTGACGACCTCCTGGTCGACTAGTGTTAGGGGGAAACCCTCTTCTTGATCTTTAGATTAGATGCATGTGTATTCTGTGATGTGTTCCCCAATGATCATGATATATGTGCCTGGATGACCCTCATCACCCCTGTTGGTTCTTGGAAACATGCGTGGTGTTTTTGTTGTAAACCTTCTTCTATATGTATCTTCATTCTTCCATGTTTGTGATTGACTTTTGGTAAATTAGGGACGATGCAAAGCGTCAGGAGCATTTAGACCTCCTTCCATGTCAACCCAATTTTGTTTATCTTACTTTTTCTTTCGTGCATTCTTCCTAATTTGGTTGGGGATTGATGATCTTTCGCCTTGCATCGCGGTTACCTATTACATATATAAATAAAGGCAGATCTAGCCCAGCAAAATCAGATCCTCCTATGCCCTTTGTTTATCTTCACTTTTCCTTTGCTTACTCTTTATCTTTCTCTCTTCTTTGCTTGAGTTGTCCCTCTTATGTGTGACAACACACTTCTACATTACTTGGTCTTTAGAAAATGTATTCATTGTCAAGCGAATCTTTTCTCAAGACCCCTCACACATTTCTTCATTAGAATTGCATTCTCGACTTGAAATCCTAAACGTAACATGTTTCCTTCATCATGGGTTCGTAAAGAAAGGACTTGGAAACCATCTGTGGGAATGATCTTAGTCTTCCCCTCGCATGGACGCATCTCCTTCCTTTCGAATTCCTTGATGAAGTGAACATCTTTTGAGATGATTCTCTGATGACAAATCTATTCAAGAAAGAAGACGGTAGCTTTTGGATAGTGTATCCCTTGAGTGGACCCCTCCCTTTCAAGTTGGGTTCCCAAGGGACCCCTTTGAAAGCTTTCAACAAATACTATGGTGTCTAGGCTAGGGGCAGCCCTACTAGACCGGTTTCACATCCTTGCATCTAGCTCGAGGGCAGCCCGACTAGATCGGTTTCACTTCTTCGTGTCTAGTCCAGGAGCAGCCTGACTAGACCTACAACTCATCCTTACGTCTAGCTTGGGGGCAACCCGACTAGGCTTCAGTTTTCAAACAGTGTGTCCCTCGAGTGGACCCTCCTTCCTTTTGAAGGGTTCCCGAGGGACCCTTTGAAAGACTTACAACATAGTGACGGTCTACGTGACTGTCCATTCACTGACTGCGTGGTTGCTTCCTGATGTGCTCTATCTGCGGGTAAACATGTCCCCCTCTTTGACTCTATGGAGTCCCCTTTACTCGGTCTCCCTCATGTGAGAGTTTTTGGGGGATACCTTCCTTGTAGGTTTGCGGGTCTGTAAGGCACTTTTCCTGGTTTCCTTCATGTGAGAGTTCTTGAGGGATACCTCCCTTGCAGGACTGTGAGCCTATGAGGTGCTTTCATACTTCAGCTTTGTAGTTCTGCGAAACTACGAAGTCCTCTCCTGCACTTTTGAGTTCGCCAAATCGTGCTCTACTTCCTCGTTAGTTCAGGTATACTTCTCTTACTTTGTTACTCTCTTACTACTCTACTTTACCAAAGCACTCATCAATATTCATGCTTGCTAAAGTGGGGGAAAAATGTATAAGCATGAATTTGCACCCCTAACGCAAATTCCCTTTTACCCCCTTGCACTTTAGAAAACTTAAGGCGGAGGCTTAATTCCACTTAAGCCTATTATCCACATCACACTTGGTGCCTATTTTGTGTGTCAGTGGGGGTGTTTCTATCGGGGATGCCCACGTGGTGCACAGATGTCCGCGTGGTGCAATTATTTTCTTGGCAAATTCCTGCGGCTAGAGACTGCAGAGACGTTACACTTTCGATTGGAAGTCGAAGAGTAACACCTCCCTTCAGCTGGCCGACCCGAATATGGTTGTTTTTCATCCTTTCCTTCATATTCTTGACCATTCCATCCATTCTCAAGTTTTGCAAGATCGGCTTGAGCACTCTCTCCATTTTCCATTCATCTATTCAAGCTTTGTAGCAGCACTTTGCACTCCATTGCAGCAATCTACCACTCCATCACTCCAATAGTACAAGCATAAGACACATGCCATTGCAGCAGAGGTTTGAGTTCATCTCATTTTCTCCTCCACAAGCCTTGAGCACTTTGGATGGAGGTGGTAAGCTCCTCTCATCTTCTCTATCGTCTTAGTTGAGTAAGCACGTACTGTTTTGTAGTGTCTTTTGTTTATGTAGCTTGTATTCCTTTCTTTATCTTTATTCCTATCATTGCAAACTTGGTTGTCTGTGGAGGTGGAAACACCAAAATAGGGATCTGACTAAGGCAGGCCCCTAAACAGCCCCAACATTCCCCCTTTTTATGTGTCCAAGTGGAGAGAACTTGGAGCAAGCTAGCGAGAAAACTACTATGCAAAATCGTCTTCATCACCCTTGTGGTAATATAATTCTTTTATCACATATGTATTTACATCTCATTCTTCTTAATATAATTTTTTTGTTCAAGAAACTTCTAAACTAGGCTAGTAGTCCCTTCTTGAGGATTTAACCTTGTCTCCCTGGTTTTCTGGTTGTACGAACGCCAACGCACCTGTGAGATGCCAGCTCGCCCTGCGCTGTCATCCCAGAACCATGCTTCTATCCTCTGAAAGAGAACTACTTGAGATATAGATTTGACCTTAACAAGTGGCTCACCTAGTCTCCCTTCAGTTCTCAGGACTGCAGAGTGATCGAAGGACTTCATAATCCTCATTATTCTCATCTCGTCCATCCTACCCTTCCTTTAAACTGAGGTAAGTTAGGGCAGCCTTTCTGCTCTTGGCTTTCATGACCTACGACCTTGCAGTGGTTGTTCCCCCTCTCTTATAGTTATACCTAACAACATCAAGACCTAATATCATGTAAGTAGTATTCATGGCTTCAAGATTCCAAGTTTCTCCAAAAGAGTTACATGCCAATGCAGTGTAAATAATTTTTAGATATATCAAGAGTATAATTGACTATGGTATTCAAAATGTGAAGATTTTACTTTGATAAAATATACAAATGTTGATTGGGTAGGAAGTGTAGATGATAGAAAAAGCTCTAGTGGTGGTGCATTTTTCTTAAAAAACAAACTTGTTTCATGGTTGAGCAAGAAGCAAGAGTCAGTTACTCTTTCAACAATATAATTAGAGTATGTGGGAGCAACAACAAGTTGTACTCAAGTATTATGGATGAAACAAATACTTAAAGAAATTAAGGTAGAGTACAAAGAGCCTATCTCTATTCTTTTTTACAATTCAAGTGATATAAATATATCAAAGTAATCCAGTGATGCATTCCAAAACTAAGCATATTTCAATCAAATATCACTTTTTAAGAGAAAAGGTAGCAGATCAAGAAGTTACAATGGAATATGTTCCAACTAAAGAATAAGTTGCAAACATATTTACCAAACCTCTTCCCAAAGAAAAATTTGAGTACTTAAGACATAAATTGGGAGTACTTGCTCCCAAATTACATCACTAACAATAGTGATCGAACATCAGTCCAAGGGAGATTCATAAAAGTTATATTCATCCCTAGAAGGACAGAGAAGAGTCAAGTCAAGTATGCATGGTTTTACAAATTTCTAACGGCTTGATGGTTGTAGATTAGACACACTTTCTTTTTGCATAAGCATGTCAAAGGGGTAGAACATTAGTGGAATCTAGATGTCATGAAAGTGTTCCTTTGTCATTGATGACAAAGGAGAAGAAATTGAGAAAAATACTCTGAGTTTGCAAGTGTTGGGAGAAAGTTGTAAAAAATGCTCCTTTATTTGATCAAGAGTAGAGATATGTCCAAGGGGGAGTTATGACTATAGATAATCATATGATTGTTTTCATGGTTCATGCTGATATATGAGCATTCAATTGATACATTTGGTACATAGAATTTCATACACATTTGGTATCAGAGCCTGGGTCATGAGTTCGAAACCCTCGCTTGCACTGGGGGGATTGTTGCAAGGTGTGTGCCCTTGGTCTCCTTGTGCTATGTGGTGTAGCACTTGGTTTCATGACATGGATTAACCGCCTCCCATGGATTAATTAAATTTTGCAGTTACATCAGGCATTAACAGGTCGATCTTTTGGTGCAATGACAACCGTCTGTGCAACAAATTGCACACCCTTAGGAAAATACTTCAAAATAATAATATTAAATTAATTATTTGACCCACTAAAGCATCCTATTGTAGGCAAGAGGTCATGAGGTCTAGTCTCGCCTCCGTCCCTATGGTATCAAAGGGCGTGTCACGCTAGCGCTACCAGTTGCATGAAAAAGTATACTACGTGCATTGTAGTTTATAGGGGGCTACCTAATTCCTACAGTCTAAAAAAAATTTAATTATTTGACCCCTTGTTGGAAATATTGTTGTCATTGATGTCATAGGAGCATAATCGCCATCAACTTGAAGGAAATCAAGAAGGTGAATCGACCCATGAGTTATTTTTCTTGAATTATAACTTATTGCAAATGTTGACTGAATCAATTTGTCTAATGTTGGAGCCCAACTTATGGTGCCCATATTTTATAAACTACCCCTCTTTGAAATGGGCTGACCCCTCTTGGGGGAATTAAAAATAAATTTAAAATGATTATTATTTGTATGTGGCCAACCTCCTTTAAGAAGATTGACCATATTTGGTGAAGAGGCATGATTGGGGTATACATAGAAATTGACGTGGAGGTTAGAAAGCAAGAAATAAATGCAATATCATTCAAAAAAAAAGAAAAGAAAATTTATTATAGCTGATTTTTGAAGAAGAAGGGCATGCACATTGAAAAATGTTGCAAACAAAGTTTTGAAGAAGTTCCAAATGATCATCATCCATTGAAGAAGCATTATTCAAGAAGGTGAATTTTTGTTCATCAAAGGTTGGTGCCTTTCAGTCGAAGAGATTGGTGTCTCTTGCTAAGTTGGTGCTTAACAACGAGGATTGGTGTCTCTATTGGGTTGGTGCCTACAAAGATTTCTAAAAAATATTTATTTTTGTTGTGACTAGATTTGGATGGTAAATTCAAGCCGTCTTTCTCTATGATTTTCTCTTGAAAGGGTTTCCATGTAAATCTTGTGTTCTTAATTGTGTGGATCTTGTGTACTTGCATGTTTTTGTGATTATTGAATTCTAGATAAGTAAAAGTTTATCGTATATTGATTCACCTCTCAATCTTGTGTTTTTAATTATGTGGATCTTGTGAGCTTGCATTTTTCTTTGTGGTTGTTGAATTCTAAATAAGTAAAAGTTTATCTTATATTGATTCACCTCCCGCCCTCCCCTCCCCCAAGTATAAGTGTGTGCTCTTGACTCATTTTATCAAAACTAAAAAATAATAAATGATTCACATGTCCAAATAATCAATTTTAAATATGATTACTTCTCAATTTTCATACCTTAGCCCAAGAAAAATATTTAGAATGAGATAATGTCTCTTCCATAATAAAATAATTAAAACGGGGACATGATAGTGGACTAATACTCATTAAGGTTTTCTTAAGTATAGAATCATAATACATGTTTGGAATATATCTATTATTGAAGAGAGAAATTTAAGGTTGAGTGAGATTGTTGCGCACACTAGCAATGACTAAGATGAGCTTATAAACTTCACAACTTTGCTTTGATATCAATTAGATAGAAATTTTATTTGAGTGCTTTGTTTTTAGACTACTCTATTTTTCAAACTACCATATTTTCTCAAAATGTTCTATTCTCTTTTTCCTAAAACAAACTTACTTTTAAATAACATATAAAAAAATTAACACTTAAGATACTCAGATAATCATACACAAGAAATTAAGAAAAAAATTACCATTTCATTTATTTCTTCATCATCTCTTCATATTATTGCATACACATCCTTTTCATTGTAATCCGAATAACCCACACTACTACTACTTTCTTTAAACAATCCTCCCTCACAATACAAGATTCTTTGTATATTTCTTTGTATGAAATGAAAATATCTACTTATACTAAAAATGTTGTCTGAAGAATTCTTATTCTAGAGAATTTTACAACTAATTTAATATATTACCTATATTCAAGGTCTATGATTAGGACATAGAAATTTATAGAGATATTTTGTACTGCGTTGTGACAAAAGAGGTGAATGGGCTGTCATGGAAAGCAAGCTTGCAGCCAACAAATTATGCATTTGAATTAGGTCATTTTCCCAAATCACATGTGTAAGTTAGGTCATTCACATAAAGATGAATGAATATATAGATCATTATTGGTGTCATGATGCTTATACCCATAACTGAACGTCCAAATTGAAAGAGAAAGTGCAAAGCGTACAATTTTAATCATTACTAAAGTATAAAACACATTTCAATGGTATTTTAGTACTGAAGTATAAAACACATTTCCATGGTATTTTAGGCCACCCATAGCAAGGAGTTCATTATTTTTACAAACGAAAAATCACAAGACCGAAAAAGAGCTATTTTCTAGTTCTAGTTGTTGAGTGGAGTGCACATTATCAGGTTCTCTTGCTTGTTATAGTGGAAGCTTCAGTGGGGAGTGATGACTGTGAATCTCCACCTTTATCTTCTTTACTGTCAGCATTGAACTTACGATAGATATCCTGCTTGTAGAATTGCCTCGTTCTGTAGACAAGAACACCTGCGACTGCACACCCAACCATGCTAAGTGCTGCCATTATCAAAAATGTTGTGCAGAAACACTTTCTCCCAACACACATGAGCTCCTCTAAAGCATTATTCCTCCCCACATTTTCTGCTTTTGCACGTCTGTCATAGAGGTACCCAGCAATCCTCACAGAAAACAAGTATGATCCCAGAGGACTAGAACTCTGGCCTATATTGTACAGAATAGCAAAGTGGCGAAGCCCGAATAGTTCAGAAATGATGGAGAACATGAGAGGCCACTGTGCACCGAAGCACATGCCAATGAGAATGGAGGCCACATAGATGGAGCCTGGAAGTCCAAAAGCAATGAGGAGATGACCCACACAGGCGATTGCCAGAACCAGGCTTAGCAGGAAAGGCCTGGGAATGGAGTACTTTTGTACAAGAATTTCTGAAATGGAACCTGATCCCACTCGCCCTAAAAAGTTCCAGATGCTCAACAGTGAGATAAAAGTGCTGATACTTTTCTTTGGGTATTGCAGGGATTTTCCAATTTGTCCCATGTTGTCTATTGCAGTAATTGTAGAGCCCAAGCCGCATGTTGTTGCAACGAACAGTATCCAGAAGTCTAAGCTCATCAGTGCTTGAAGAACCGAGTGATCTTGCCCTCTAACAGGCCATTTCCTTTCAGATTTGGTCTTCTCCTCGTCTGTTCCTTGCTTTTTCTCAGCATCAGAAACAGCTGTATAATGGTAAAATAATTGAATAAATGTCTAAATCATCATTTAATATAAAAGAAAGTGGGTAGAAAAGAGTCACTCTCCAAAAGTCCACAAGAACATAGAAAGAAATATAATATTGCTTAATGGCTAAAACAGTAGCAGAGGGCACAGGAGGAGGGTCCCAATCGCCCGACTTTTCCATATACATCAAGGTCCATCATTGTTACTCTACTATTTAAAGATTATTCTAATTAAAAAATTATATATAACTACCTAAATAACTAGTACCATACTTTATTTTCTCTATTTTCAGGTTGATTATAATTAATTGTCCTTTTAACTATAAAGTATTTCAATTGAATTGCCATTTTATTTCAAATGCTACAAGTACTCTATACTATATGCAATTATGTGGTCATGAAATTATACCTGTTGAAGGATCTAGTGTCTGACTTTGTGATCCATGGGCGGTCATCTCCCTGCTGAATTGATCGGTGTTTGATGTTTCCAAGTCAGAGAATGTTGCGACTTCATTCAACTGTGATATTTGAAGCTGTGAGCGTATGACCACCAGCAATGGCACGAAGATTGTCAGAATTGTTATTACAGCAAACAATCGAATCACAGGTATTGGAATTTTTAGTCTGTTTTCCAGTAGAATGAAGACCATAAGAAAGGCTGCAAGCACTAGGGCCATGACAAGAAAAACATAGAAATTCCTAATCTCGTTTTTATCTTTTGGATACTTCTTTATGGGCCTTATGAAGGCCATGAAGACAAGCACAACAGTAGTAGGGAGTGTAGCAGCCAGAAAGATGAGAAAGCTGGGGTCATCTGTGTTGGTAGCCAGGTATATCTGGGTGATAATTGCCCCACTCAAACCCACAAACCCCTTGAGCAGCCCAATGACCAGCCCCCTTCCCCTGGGAAAATTCTTTACACAAGTCACAATCACACCAGTGTTTATGAAGGTCATGGAGCTTCCCCCAATTAACTGAAACAAATACATCTGCCACTTTAATGGTTTAGCTATTTTGCCTGTCACAGACAGCCAGATCATAATATAGCCACCCAAGTTCATAACTGAACCCAGGCCCAGAACCACCCATGGACAAGAAATTTCATTGATAAGGCCTGCAAGGATACCTACATTTAAGCCCAAGTCCTTGAAAAAGGCCAACATGTCAATGTCTTTTTGATCATACATAAGATTTACTTTGATGGCCTGTGAGTACAAGCCAAAAATGTAGGTTGATCCAGCAAATGAAAGGATAAAGAAGGATGACACTGCCATCATCCATCTGCTTCTTAATCCAGTTATCACTGTATTCAATGCACCTGCCATATCTAATACCCAAGTTCAAAATTTGAGAGAGAAGATTTTAATGGTGGTAGGACTAATCCCAAAATACCAACTTAGATATATCAAAACTTCCTAACATATGGAACCCTAATAACATACAGACTATTGCTGATATTAGAAGGAGACAAACACCTAGCTGTAATGTTTTCTATATAATCCTGAGACCAAATGATATAACTCCACAACCCAACTGACTGATATTTGTATAAACACCTCTTTAGCACTGAATACATCCTAAAACCAGGCAACCTTATGGCCATAAGATTGGTATGTACAGTGTACTGATATTATTACTAGAGGAATCATTCTCACCTTGCTACCAACAAAGAGCTCAAGGATCACACCTCTAAGTACCCAATAAGAGGGATTAAATAGCCTGCTCTCAAGGATTGGACAAGTCTATGGATGAGAAATTAAGATTAAGCAAAAATGTAAACAAACTCTGATGACTTTTAGATAAGTTGAAACTTAAAAGTAATCAGAGACTGTAATGACCTTTAGATAAGATTGAAAATAATCAGTGTTTGTTATTTGAGACAGGTAAGTAATTCTGTGGGCCCCCTTTATGGTGAGCCAGTTGGAACAAAAGTCATAAGACAATTCTTTGAGTATATGTAGGGCCAATGAAATAGAAATGGGTTGGGAAAATTCTTGAGGAAAACCCAAGACAGGGTTCATCTGGTAAAATTCTTCCATGTTTTTCTCCAGAACTTTTTGACAAAATGGATTCACCACCATCGTCCAAATTTTATTAAAAATTCATTAGATTCAACTATTTAATTATTAGCACATCTTTTCTACCAGTACCAATAAGGATTTCCTCCACTCACAAATTCAATGAATACTTCAGCCCACAGAAATGGCATTAGGGTCTCATCAAGCTAGGAGAACGCTGTGATTCCACAGGGCTGCAGAATCATGCATTTACTATATATCAGTTGTCAAAAAGGTGTTGCTCATACTATTATATTTATTCATATATTTAATTAATTTTTTATAATTATTCAATTCATACTTTCGAATCATCCAGTTGAAAACTTACAACCTGCTTTCCTGGTTCCTTCTTGAATAGCTTTTTGAAAGTTTTATTCACATTTAATGAGATCTTTGTAGTTATTTAATTCAGCTTTGCCCAATCCAATTGCATATTTAACCCGTGCTCTTATAGTTTCATTTTTTAAATAAATTTCAAATTTTATTATATATATTTTATTTTTCCTATTTAGAGGTGTTATAGTTTGATTTCGCTTTTATCAATATGGAAGGGTTTTCTTGTGATGTATAATATATATACCATTGCACAATTGAGTAATTTTCGAATATCATTCTCTCTTTTTATGATAGTTTTGTAATGGTGAAGTGGCTTAATAATTTTTACATTGATAAAATGGAGCACTTTCTATAAAGTTGGATTCATTTTTCTTATCTAAAGTTCGGTCCATTCTTTGATTCATCACCCTTTCCCATTCATACTTATTTGTATGCATTTATCTTTATCTTATTCACATTCAAATACATTAGTTATTTATTTTTCGTAAGTAATCACTAACTTGCATGTATTTGCTCACCACCTTAATATTAGTATTTTTCTTTTGTCTAGGATCAATCTATAGCGTATAGAAGTGATTTTGTGTCTTGTGTTTAGTTGACACCCAAAGTTCAAATATTTAAGTTTAAAATTTGCCAACTCTTACCCATTTCATTCTTTCCTTGAGTTGACTAGGTACATGTTTGCACGATTACTTGTTATGCTTTTGTAAATAATAGCATTAAATAAGCATCCATTATCATTGATTGTCAAGGGGAACTCATAAGCATTGCAAAGAAGAATCATTATAAGAATATTTTATTTTGGAGCACAAAAAGGAACATAATCTACATTGAAGTCATCTAGAGCTGTTATAATTGTCTAATATTTATCTCTTTGATCATTTTCTTAATCATAAAGTTATTCTAATCAAGAGGATGACCTTTGAGAACTCAACTCTTGTAATCTGATGACTTCCCCCAAGGTATTTTTTAATACCACTAAGAATCCTTGATAATTAGTGAAGACCTAACTTCAAGGTGATTCAATTAGTGGACATGCACATTTAGCCAGATCATATCCACAAGTTACATATCAAATATATTCCATGTGAAACTAACATAGACTTGCAAGACCGACCTAGAAAAAAGATACTTTTCTCAATCTAGAATATCAAGTGATTTATATATCAAAGAAACTTGTTTTTATATACCTAACAACTTAGATTTGTATTACATCAAAAATAATCTTCATCATTATTCCTTGAGCTAAGTTCTTGAATTCCCTTATATTTAATTTTTTAAAATAGAATTGTTTAAATTATTTTATCATGCATAACTATCTTTTAGTTTATCTATCTATTGATTTATGTTGAGTTGCATACATTATTTAATTAGGCTAGATTAATAGAGAAAAAGGTTGCTTTTCCCTTACATTTTTTGTAAACCTCTATGATCCTTTGCAACCCAATTCTCCACAAGGTTTTCTCCTCAATTTAGTACCCTCTAATTTGCATAACATAATCTTAGCATAACCTTAGCTAACACAGAAGAGCCGAAGAAACATGATCTGTATTCATTGAGTTATGAAGGATTACAGAAGTTGAAGAACAGGCATTCATACAATAAAAGAACTATTGACGCAGAATTTTGCATGTAGCAGCAGTCTCATGGGAAACTTAGCTATTGGGGGACATTGTGCGCTAACTAAGTGACCTCCGGGATTTTATCGAAGTCGGCTCTTCGTTCAGTGGGGGGAGTATAAGGTTAGAAAGATAGCGAAAATATAAAATCTACACTACAGGAAATGTGCCAAAATCTTAGACAAATTCACCATAGCACAGTGTAGAATGCAAATGCCCGAACCACTAAATTGTTGTTCATCAAGTTATTTTTCTCAAAAGCACTTAAAACGTAAGAGTACCCTCTAATTTGCATAACATAATCTTAGCATAACCTTAGCTAACACAAAAGAGTTGAAGAAACATAATCTGTATTCATTGAGTTATGAAGGATTATAGAAGCTGAAGAACAGACATTCATACAATAAAAGAAGATAACAACACAGACCAATAGTCTCACTAAATGCATGAAAAACAGAAAGGCTGAATTTATTTGGCACAGTCTGGAGTCTTCAAATTAAATAAACTTATTACAAAGGCTTTCTTCCCAGTGCTTGGGAGTTTTTTGTAACTTAATCAACAACCTAATAAAGAGAAACATGGCCGAATTTATAGGCCAGTCCATCGCCTGAGACACATCGAGAGAAGGAAAACCATGAGCAGAGACCGACGACCCAGATCACCTCGAGCCACCACAGTAAACATCGATCGCCCAGGAGCATGCTAGCGAAGCCACGACAAGAAACGGAAAACCACGCAGCAACAGAAATGAACACGTGGCGCCATAGAAGAAAACATGACAGTAGGCAAGTACAACAAGTGCAACAACAACTCCAAGGTAATCGACGCAACAACAACTACCACGTGTCGCGCAAACGGAGCCCGACAAAAAGTCAAAGAGATGCCCAACAAAAAGCTCTGAGAGGGAGCCATGTGGAGCGCGCCAAGCAAAAGAAAGTAGAAGGTAGGCCCAGTTCGAAAAGAAACCAAAAAAAGCCACGTGGCACGTAGACGAAGACTAGTGAAAAATGAAGTGACCAAAAAGTAGAAAGCTTTGCGAGGAAGCCACGTGGAGCACGCCGAGGGTAGTGAGCATTTGAAAAGTAAGGCGCAGCTACAAAGATAAAAACCACAAAGGCTTGGCAGTTTTTTGTGGAACAGTTTGGCGACTCACAGGGGCATTTTGCTTGCGGAATGAAGAACCCCAGAAACTTTTGTTCAACATCCCAAAACTGCTCACAACCTCGAGAGGACAGCCTGCAGACTGGTCCAGACTTCATTCGATGGCGCAAAGACAACTCGTAGATTCTCATGAGCCAGCCTGAGATCGATAATTTCCTTGAAAGGCAATCCACCTGATACTTTCGTTTCCAATTTCAATTGGAAGAAAAGTTGCGCCAGCTGATGCATGATCCCCTCAATTTCCTCGGTGGTCAATGATTGATCAAAAGATTGGAAGACAAAAAGGTCCTGCTTCTTCTCCTCGATCATAGCAACAATGTGTTCCACACCCGCTACCGCCTGATCTTTAATGAAGGGCGAAGGAAGGCCTCTCTGAGTTAAGTGAGAAAATTTTGCCCGCATGTCACTGGTAACCTGATTTAATTGAGCCCTGCATTTTGCTACCTGTTGAACAACCTCGTGCATAGAGATGAGGATACTTATGCCCATGGCCGCCGTTGTTCGGTCCTCGATGCCCACGCCATTCAAAGCTTCATCGAAAGCTGTATACAACTTGCCCAATAAAATCCTAGCCTCCGGAACCTTTTCAAAAGTTAACTCCTGAACCTACTATATTGTTTCACCTACTGTTCTGCAAAGGCTAGCTGCATGCGCCATAAATTTTAAAGTGGGTTGAAAAGTAAGACATAATACCTTCACCTTGTCCCAGTATGATGCATACAACTCCTTGGAAATCTCCAACGAGCTCATCTGGGGCATAAGAGGTTGGATCTTTAGGGTAGCCAATTCTTCTTCTCTGCTGCTCAAAATCGCCTTTAGCTCAAACAAGTTTCTATCTAACGTGGACACCTGTTCCTTTAGAGTGAAAACCTCTTTTTCCTTTTCTTTTAGGGTCAATTCGGCCCGCTTTGCTTTTTGAGTTTCCAACTCCAAAGTGTTATTCATTTCATTAATTTGAACATCTGTGCTCTGTTGGAGCTCCTTCAATCCTTCACTTAGCTGCTCAGATGTAGTGCAGAGTTTTTACTCACTTGCTCGGCTATGCTCGACCTCTTGCTGGAGAGTCGGAATGATCTCTGTGCTCATAACTTGCAACTCCCTGATTTGACTTTCGAAGGCACTCCTCTCCTTCTCCAAGCGACTTATTTCGTTCTCTTGGGATTTAAACTTGTTTACCTAGATATCGACCTTACCCTTGAGCTCCAATATCTGATCATCCTTTTTCTTCGCCCGCCGGTTGAGCTTGAGATAATCAGTGGTCACTATTTTCTGGGTCTCCTCCATTAGCTCGACCTTATCTCGTGGGCAGGCCTGCTGCAAGTCTAGCCTGATAGCATTTACAGAGTAGTCACTCGGTAGCATTTCCCCTACCGATTTAATCACATTGGGGGTGATTTTTGCAAACATCAAGGAATTTTGACTTTCATTGAATACAGTTTGCAAGAGAGGCTCTACCTGCCTAGTTGCATTGTTTTGTCTTCTTTTATTTATACGGTTGGCATGGGTGCTCTTGTTTGCATCCACCTGCGAAAAATATTCCTGGGCAAGGATACCCAGGCCACCAACAAAAGGGAGCTCCTGTGGGATGGCCAGCGGGAAAGACAGCGTACTCAATGCATCAAAAGTTATGTTGGGTCTCGTTATAATGGCCGGGGAGAATGGCAGAATGAATTGGCCGCTCAGAGGGGATGATAGTGCAGTGTAGGGAAAGGCTGAGATAAAAATTGTTGACTCCCGAGCCCAGTACTTACACCAAATTGTGTTCCGAGTAAGGGATGGAAAGCGGAGGATGAAAGTGAGAAACTAGGAGGGGTAAGACTTGACTTTCCGGGATATCTGGCGGCAGAGAAAATTGGCACAGATGAAAAAGCAAGGGTAGATGAAGAAGAGACTAGAGACATGGCCGACGGAGGAAGTGGTTGAAACGTCTGCAGCTCCTCACAAGCCTCACTCTCAAATCTATTATTTTTTCTAGTCTAGTTTCTATATCTTATTTTCCTTTCATATTTTTTCTTCGTTGATACATACTTATTCTAGATATTATTTCATTTAGAGTGATATGTTACTTAAAGGAAATGAGAGAATTTGTTTTTATAGAATTTTAATTAGGGAAAATTTAATAAAAATGAAGTATAATTGTGGATTAGTTGAATATTTTGAGCCAATAATATAGTAGCATTATTGAATGATAATTACTCTTGGTTATAGAAAAAATATTTGAAAAGGTCCATTTAGAATTATGGAATTTGTTAATTTAAAAATTGTAGTAATTAAAATATGTGACTGTAAAAGTCTTTATTGGTCATGGAGAAGCCTTGTGATGATAAAGCATTGATCTAATATTTAAACTACTCAATAATTAAAAATTAGAGAAACAATTTTATACTCTTTACTGTTCGTAATCTGGCAAGTTGTGATCGAACAAAAATTATAATTATGATGGAATATTTTTTGGTAAACTACCATCAATTAAAAAACTACTCAAAACTTAGAGATGTCATGATTCAATAGCAATGGTAGTTGATAGATTTTCTAAGAGGATAAATTTCACAACATGCAAGAAAACTAATGATAAAGTGTACATGTAGATTTATTTTTCAAGAAATTTGTAATATTACATGGATTGTTGAGAAGAATCATTTTTATAATGATGCCGAATTTGTTGGTTATTTCTAGAAAATATTATGGAAGAAAATGAAGATAGTGTTGAAATTTCATTCAACATATTTTATATAGATTAATGGAAAGAAGACATGATAAATACAAGCTTAAGAAACTTCTTGAAGTGTTTATCAAGAGAAAAGATAGGTGATTAGGGTATAGTGTTAGCGCAAGTAGAGTTTGCATAAAATAGTTAAGTTAAGTTAATAGGGGCATGGAAGAAGAACATTTGACATATTGTATGGTTATAATCTAATGAATGTAATAGAATTGAGAGATATTATAATGAAGAATTTGTATGTAAAAACTTAATAGGTTGTACTAAGACTTTTTTCTTACGTACCAAATTTCTTTTTACATATTATTTCATTTGTATACTCAAGAAATGATACTTAGTTGATTCTTCTATCCATATGGGGCAAGAATTCTTATGTTTTTGAAAAGATAAGTAGCATTTATAGGGTGTTGTACCCTTCACATAGAGCCGAAGGGGCCAAAAAGAAGCTAGTTCAAACAAAATGTGAACTAGGAGAAGAAGAAACAAAGACAGCTGACCGACAACTACAGGACAACAAACAAGGGTACCAAACTGACTCCCTGAACCTGAGGCCGCAGAGAAGCAACGAATTTGGGGAGTCCCTTCTTCTTTCTCAGCACAACCGACCAAGAAGGCTGAGAAACTTCCACCGAGCGGGGTGAGGGGAGAGGATCTCCAACAGCCACCTCGAACAAGGAGCCACCATGCAGTGAGGGAAACGGTAGTGAAGTAGAGGAGACCGAAGTGATCAAAGTACTAGCATAGTCATTTAACGGGGGGCAAGTAGGAACCGAATGCGCATCGATAGTAGACCGGGGCAGCATAGGATCAACAGTAGGGGTAGCCAGAAGAGGCCCAAACACAGGAGGAGGGACAAAAAGATCACCTTCCTTAGAGGAATTATCAAAAGAGTCCGAAGAGGGAGAACCGACCATGAGGTGATTAGAAAGCGCATTCTTCCACCAAGTAGCAACACCCTTGCGGCGAGCAAGAGGGCAACCAAAGGCCAAATGACCAGTAGAGAAACACCTCCTGCAATGAAAGGGGAGGCCCTCATAATCCAACAGTTGCGACCAAGGTCTGTCCATCACCATCAAAACCACATCACCATGGAGGGGTTTGGAGATATCCAAATCAACCAAGATATGGGCCACCATAGTATGCCCCAGATCCCAAGATGTTGAGTCCACCTTGAGGAAATGTCCAATGGAGTTTCCAATAGCTTCAAAACAAGATTGCTCCTAAAACTGAAGAGGGAGATTCAACAAATAGACCCAAACAAGTCTGATATTCAGCGGCTCAGTAAGAGGGTTGAAAGAGTGTGACCAAGGCCTGATGGACAGTGAATGGATACCCCACATCCACCCCCTATCCAACACACAATCCCTCTTCCTTGGAGAGGAAAAGGTGACAAAGAAGAACCCCCTAGCACTGGGGTAAAGCTCAATCTGTCTAGAGAAAATGGGCTTCCAAGAAACATAAACCCACTCATGGAGATCTGGAAGAGAAGGCCACAAGCCATTAAACTTGCACACCACACCCTGCCTCAAATAATAATCTTCATTTTCAACCACTTCAGGACCACGGACAACCACAGGGGAAGCCCGAGCACAAGGCAGAGGATGAACCTTAGCAAGAGTGGGTGTAGAATTAGACACCACCTCAAAGAAAGAATTCTGACCAGCAGGAGCACTAGAGGCAGGAGCAAACGACACCTTAGGGAGACCAGAGGGGACAATAGCACCCATACCAGGCAGTGCTGCAACCACACCATTCACCAACAAGGCAGAGTCAAGGATGGGAGGATCCCAAACAATGCAACCCCCACCACCAACAATAGTCATGGGAGCAACTACATCCCCAACAACATTCTCTACCCAAAGGGAATCACGCCCAAGCTTGCTCCCGCAGAGCCCACCAGAAAGGGATGAGGGGAAAGGCTTGTCACCAGCTGCCAACCCAGCACCCACAAAAGAGCCCGCAGGAAAAGCGGTGCCTCCATTCTATCGTAGAACAAATTTCCCGCCCAACACACCACCATGCTTCATCACTGAAGGCACCACAGGCATAGCGTCCATAGAAGCGACTATAGAGCCCGTTGGAAAGCGCCAAAGTGTTTCCCACTCAGAGAGAAATTCCTACTCGAAGACATTTCAAAAACCAAGAGGTAGTAATTACTACTACTAATGCAAGTCTTCTTATGTTCATATCAAACAACATTATCTTATCCATATAGGAAAAAAATTATTTATCCATACATGACAGGAATTCTTCAGTCCATACAAGAGGTATTTTTTCTCTAGCTAGAGACCTTGATTCATTAGGATATTTCATGTCCCAAGTCTTCTTGATTGACTACCCTCCCCAATTGGAAAACACTAAGGTTTCCATCTACCAAGACTTATAAGATGAAAATTTGACCTTGACTTAGAATTTGGCTCAAATAATCAAGGCTGCAAAAATATCAATTGAAAGCCTTTTGAGTATATTAATATGGTAAATATAAAATTTATCTTTTAATTTATTTAATTAGATTAATACAAATTGGTCTATCTGATTTTAAATAAATTCACAAGTATTGTCTAAAATAATTGAGTAATAGGAAGGTCTTTCATTTACTTAGATTCTCTACATACCCATATCCATGGGGTCAAGGTATAACATATCTAGTTTTTGTTTCGTTGATTTTTTTATATGAACTATAAAGAGCAGATACATGACCCTTTCTAGGTTCCTTCTTTCTTAGAAATTTCCCCTTTGAATAGCACACCCTAAAGGAAGCATTGACTCAATAATTTATTTGTCACTTAGACTAAAAATTGTTAATTATTTATCTAAAACACATTCTCTTAATTGAGTGGAAAATTATTATTTTAAAAATTGTGGCAATGATTTATTTCATACTCATCGATTGTTAGTTTTCCTATTTGAGGAAGATTTATTATTCATTGGATTTAATTAAAATAAAAAGGTGTCCTTATTATTCCATGATAATTTATAGGATGAAGCCAAATATTTCATTGTTGCAAGTATGCTAGATGGTAGATATAGTATTTTACCTATGATGGTTTGACCCATAAATATGAACTAGAGGCATTGTTAATACCAAACATTGTTCAAATGGTTATGTGTTGCATATATTGCCTAAATTATTTTAAAACTAAAATGTGACAATAACATCTTACTAAATATTTTGATAAAATAGTTATTACTTTATGATCACCAATATCTCAAGTGGGGAAGGTGAGAGCATAGGTAAATAAGTCTTCTATGAAATTTTTTCCCATTTAAAAAATATTTTTGTATATTTATTAAATTTTTAATTTGATCAATATTACTGAAATGAATAAAAAGTGGAGCCCTTAGGATTTGACTCTAAAGTTTTGGGCACTTTTCCTAAAATTTCATTTAGAATTTGAGGTAGCGAGGGTTTAATGAATATGGACAAGATATATAGGACTGACTTACAACCTGAAAGGTGAGTCAACCTACCCTTGACCAAATTTGGAATGGATCTTGGAATGAAATACAACAATTTGACTAGGATAATTATGCAAATAACTATTTTGATGCAAAAACAACAAATCCGAAAAGTCACAGACAAATTCAAACTTCAGAAACAAACTAAGCAGAGTCCTATGCACCTGCGATATAAATTTGAAGCTGATTTTTGAGGACCAAGTTGCCCTGGGTGACTATGTCCTAGTATATGAATCCCATATCTGATTTCATAGTCCTTTTGAGCCAGATCAAAGCCTTCTTTCCCTAGGTGTCACACTGTCAAATCTTCATTGAGTGCTAAGATAATTGTGTTTCCATATGTTTTCAAGGTATAGGTTTGAATGCAATAATGAATAATTGACCTTAAAAATTATCCCAATCTTCTTCAGATTCACTACAACAAAATAGGCAATTAGCACTGTATTTTAGTGCATTTGATTTTATGAACTGGGTACTTATGTTGGCACAAAACTCAGCGCAAACTAGTATGCTCACTTCGACGCCAAATTTAGCACCGAGCTTAGCACTAGGTTTAGCGCCAAATTTTGTTGCTTCTAGTTTGGCTTCCAATTCTGCTTCTGGTTTTTCTTCTTGTGTTGCTTCCATGTTTGCTTCCAGTTTTGCTTCCAGGTTTGCTTTCGGTTTTGCTTCCAATTTTGCTTCGGGTTTTGCTTCCAGGTTTTCTTCCAGTTTTGTTTCCAGGTTTTCTTCCAGTTTTGCTTCCAATTTTGCTTCCAGTTTTTCTTCCAATTTTGCTTTTGATATAATGTCACTTCTTGCATCTAGCTTTGCTTCCATTTTTGCATTTTTGTTGCTTCTAATATGGCTTCTATTATTTCATCTTTTGTTGCTTCTAAAATTGCTTCCATTATTACTTCTTTGTTTGCTACCTGAATTGCTTCTATTTTTGCTTCCCAGATAACGCCAAGTTTTTCTTCCAAGATTGCTTCTAGTTTGGCTTCCATTGTTGCTTCCTTTTTTGCTTCTAAAAATGCTTCTTGTTTTGCTTCCATTTATTAATTTAATATGTTTTATTTCAATTTAACTAGTTAAATATATCATGCCTCTTAAATAACTCATATGATTAAATAAAAAGATAATTATTATAACATGATCATCATTTATAATTAAAAAAAGTGATTTAAATATCTATATAAGTAGATAAAAACAAATGATTAAAACAAGTGAGTCAAATATGCCACTAGATTAATAACATGTCAAAATGATATAAGTAAAAATGATAAATTATATAGCTCAAAATGATACAAGTCAAAATGATACATGTCCAAATGATACATGTCCAAATGATATAAGTCAAAATGATACATGTCAAAATGATACAACTCAATAATATGGTGTTGCAAGCCATGAAAATGATAAATATTATAGTAACCATGAAAAGAGGCATCATAATGATATATCGGCAATGATCCATGATGCAGTCTATATGATCATGAATGTCACTAGCTACTACTAACAATTGCCTCATCATCATCACCATCGTGATCACCACCACCATCATCATCATTGTCATCGGCCTCGGTGTTTTGTATCTACGTCATCATCCTCTACAATGTGATCTATACCAAAACCAACATATTTTAAATCTATATCATGAGGATCATCTTGATCTTCTCGAAGACTCGTTTTCTGCAAAAAAAATCATTTAAAATAAAAAGTTATTGTTTATTTCATGCAATAATTTATTTTTATGTTATATATCTAATATTACAACATGTGAAACAAAACCATAATCATATTACATCATATCAAAGTGCACATACCATAATAAAATTTCAAAAATGTTACAACTAATATGTCATTCCAATGATGTAAAACATGCAACAATTCTAATAAACGTTAGTAAAATATGCCAGCATTTGGTGGAAGAGGAAGAAAGATGACTAGAACTATGGAGGCCCACCATAATGGATTTAGATATTCAACCATGAGAGAAGAAGAGGGATTGATATCATGTATCAAAACATTAAGCATGATTCTTCCAGCCAGTGGAGAAGGAGATGATTACTTTGCTTCATTTTCATTTGCATAATCATATCATGGTGTGAACCAAGAAGACAAAGGATGTCCAGTTTTATGTGGAGGTAATGGATGTGGTCCAAAATTTAGGAGGGGCAAGAAGGTCAATGTATGATCCTAATGAAATTGAGGAAGAACAACAAGAGAGGGACAAGAAAAATAAAATCAATGCAGAGTTTCAAGGATTTTTCAAGCGAGTAACAGAGTTATGGGAGTAGCCTCATCTAAAATATTTTGAACTAGAGTTTGATATACCATTTAGAGAGCTTGGTTTTCATGGAGTTCCTTTCAAAGCGTCTTCTTTTATTATTCCTACGATAAACTGTTTGGTAGAGTTGGTGGAATTACCTTTCTTAGTAATCACTATTAGTGAGATTGAGATTGTTAACCTTGAGAGAGTAGGTAGGACTTGGGAAAAAGGCATTTGATATGTCTATTGTTTTCATCCTATACAACCATTGCAAGAAAATTTAAGCTAGCATCAAATAACCAACAATTTTGAAAATAACATGAAAAAATTTAGTTGCTGCTATGTCAAGAATAAAATAAAAGGAAACAATGTTCCTTCCAGTGGCTTGATGATTGCAAATGAGGATTTATTGAATTTCCGTGGAGTAAAATGAAAATTAAAAGTAGTTGATTCATATAATATATGTACATTAAACAGTTTATGGTGCAAAATTATTTATGATGCCTTCTATAGCTAAATGCTACACTCATTTCAGGCATTAAGAAAATGCATCCCACCTAGAGTTTGTGTGACATTTTTTTTGCCCTAGAATCCTTTTCAAAATCATCACCCTCAGCCTGATTTAGGATAAAACATCAATAATGAGCAAATTAACAAAAAATCAAAAGTGAATAATACATAATCTATGTTGTAAAGTTAAAAAGTCTTATAAAAATACATATAAACTCTAAAACATTTTTCATTTTTTTTCTAAAGTTTAGTCCAATTAACCAAAGCAAGAAACATATATCTTATTACTATTTAAATCAAAAGAAGATATCTGATATACAATTCAAAACATCAGCATATAAGCTAATTTGTTAAAGTACTTGTTCTCCTTCAAGTACTAATTCCTTGTTAAACTCAATGTGGTCCTCAAATACATACCTGCCACAAGTTTCAAAGGAATCTATCATGAGAATTTGACCATGACTATATTTAACAATCTAAAACATTCATAATTAGAGACAAGTTCTTTACAAATTCTACTACACATTGATGCATTCTTCATGTTGAAATGAGTGTTTAGAGCTATGATAACCACATTCATGTCTTGAAGGAATCTCACTGTCTAAGGAAGAAGTCAAAGTTCCTTGGAGCAACAATAGCATTCAACATCGACCATATGGTGTCTACCTTTAAATAATCTAGAATGGTCAAGTTCACTGAAATGCACCTTGTGATTGGAAAGAAATAGACCATAACTCCCTATAAAATAGGAAATTGGCAAAGAAAGAGCAAACAATCCCTTGCAAACTAATTACAAATTAATAGCCTAAGAAGCTTCTTAGAGGCTTACACAAGTGATCTTGCAAAAAAATAAATTGTGTCTTTGAAGACCTTTGAAGCCCACCATGCTCTACATCAATCATCTCCATTTTTGTCTTGTTCAAAGAAAAATGAACATACAAAAAAATAGTCCAATTGTCTTGTGAATCGGGTTTTGAAAAATGAAAATGTAAAATACTTGCAAGAAAGGAGAAGGATATGGAAAATATTACAAACCCATGGTTTAGGGTTTCTAGGCTGAGCCCCAAATGTGGAAGGATTTATTTTTCTTTCTGAGAAGTGAAAGATCATGCCAAAAGGCTTGCACTCATTTTTTTGAGAGCTTGTATTTGCAATAGGATTCACGGGTTTTTGAAAAACCCCAGATCAAAGGGTAAATGCACAAAGTTGGGTCCACGAAATGTGGAAGTTTTTGCCTTAGCCGAAAAAATGAAATCGGCTAAGAAAAAATGAGATCTTGATTTTTAAGAACGGGATCTTGATTTTTAAGAACGGGATCCTGATTTTTAAAAATCGGGATCTTGTTTCGGTTTGAGATCCTGAGCCTAAATCACAAACGGGATCCCGCTTTTTAAAAAGCGGGATCCCGTTTGCTAGAGGGTCCTGAACTGACGGAGAGGGAACGTGATCCTGATTTGTAAAAATCGGGATCCCGTTTCGTAACAGTATATATGTTTTTAAATGTTCAGAAATCTTCATTTTTACCAACACACACGGGATCCCGATTTCAGAGCGACAACAACCCCATAAGACCTCCCAAGTACCATACTCTCCCCCATTTTTGGCATTTTTTCATTCCAAATTGAAATTGTTAATAAATTAATTGTTTTTAGCATGTTTATTTCAAAAAAATTTACATTTTAAGCATTTTATTTCGTGTTATTGTAGAAATGAGAAATTGTACAAATAGATTAAAAAATACGTCAAATTGTGAAGATTTTGAATAGAAACGAAAAATTAAACATTGAATTGTATTTTAGAATCAAAATTTAACTTTTGAAACTTGAATTGTTTGATGAAACAAAAAAAATAGTATTTGAAAACCCTAATTGAAACAAAACAAAATAAATTGCATTTCAAAACCCTAGAAATTGAAATGAATTAAAAAAATTCATTTAGAAATCCTAATCAAGCTTTTTCAAATCTCGAATTCAAATCAAAACAAAAAAAATAAAATTCAAAACTCTAGTTTGAAATGAAACTAAAAAATTATATTAAAAACCCTAATTGCTTAGAAATTGAAACCCTGAATTGAATTGAAACAAAAAAAAAATTGCTAAAACCTTAAATTGAAATCGAACAAATCATTTTGATTTTGAAAACCCTAATATTCGAGCTCAAGAAAATTCATTTGCATTGTATGGAGAAAATGATATGTTAAACTTTAGTTTCAATGTTAAATTATAATTAGATTAGAAAAACTTTCTATTTTTTGTGAAATGAGTACAGTATTGCTATATGAATTTTCATTTAGAACTATCTTTTATATGAATTTTGATAATTAATTATAGGTCATATAATCAGTCCTATTAAAAAGATGAAATAAAAATAAAAGAAAAATAAAAACACACTCTAAATTCAAAATCTAGCTTCATCTAGTTTTATCTAGGGTTCTTGAATTGAAGTTGAACTACTTAAGAAGAAATGGGGTATTTTGATGAAATGTAAATTATTAGGGATGGTAAATAAATCAACTCTCTTTAAAAAATATAGATGTCTATTCTATTAGAGAAAAATTGAGGACTTTGAACAATTAACTATTAGAAATTAAGATTTAAGTTATTATCTATTTTGAAGTAAAATATAGTTTTTAAATACTTTTTTAGAAAAATAATGGTAAGAAATATATAAATTAATTAAAAGAATAGAGTTTAGGGCATATGCATAATATTGTTTTTTTGTGAAATTAAATGAGAAGGTTACTTGACACATAGAAATTAACTATTAGAAATTAAGATTTAAGCTATTAAGTAGTGGCATTTAAAAACACCTAGGGGTGAGTGTTGGATCTCAATTATCATGTTCTCATAGGTTAGCCTTCATGATAAGATCAAGTTCATGATTATGGGAATGATTGAGGACAATAGTATTCAAACTTGGAAATGGTGATGCATAATTAGATTAAATTTAGTTCCTCCTATTGAAGTGTTCTTAGCATAGTACTTTCAAAATTTTAAATAATTTGTAAATAATGATCAAGTGTAATTAAATGATAAAATAAAGACAATTGAATGCCTTTGAATACTAAGCAAGTTTAGTTGGCTCATAATGTATTATTAAATGTGTAGGGGATGGAAATTTTTGAATTTAAATTTTAAAATTTTAATGATTAAATCCATGGTTTAGGATTTACCATATATACTTAGAGGATTGGTCTAGGATTTAAATTTTTGCACTAGTTACCGAGACACTAAATAATCTAGATATTTTTCTTTTCTAAGTTCTTTTAGGTTCTTTCAATACAAACAATCTAAAATAAAATACTTGATTCAACATTTTAACTAATTTTATATTGTTAGAGTAATTGGTTATTTACTTGATTAATTAAACAATATTTGTTTAATTAATTAAAGTTCTCTCTTATCTCTTTTACACTTAAGCTAACATTAGGTGCATAAAATTAATTATTTTATTAATTATTAATGTGCAAGTCTAGGGTTTTTTGACCTATATGTGGTTGAAAACTTCTCTTTTGTATTATTATTCATTTTACACATTGGTGAATATAGAGCTCCACATTTTCGAGCATCTTTACTATTCTCTTTGTTGCTTCTCTTTGCTTTTCCCTGTAATAGGTAGTCTTCGCTTGCAGAGATCACTGGGCTCCTATGAAGTTGTATTTGCTCAACTTCTACATAGTATCAGAGCGGCATATTTACAACTACTTGTTCTTGTTTTGAGAATTTTTGCATTGGAAGCAGATCTGGGGTTTCATAAGTTTTTATTGTGGATCTAGGGGGGAGTTTATTTTTGGTGCACTTTGGGCAAAAACTGACATCACGGTTGAGTCTGCAACAGTTCAAAACCCCTAAAACGACTGTCAATTCGTCCATTTTGGACACAGTTGATCCAGAGGGCAAAATTTTCTTGTCTGTGCGGCCGTTGTCTGCACGCCATTTGAGGTAAAAAAATAAAAATAAAAAATTTTTGCATAAAAAATTGCAGTTTTTTCAATTGTTGAAAAAAAGAAAAACAATTAAATTATTTTTAAAAAAACAGCTTTGCAAAAAGTTTTTTTTAAAAAAAAAAAAATTTAAAAAGGGGGGTACCCTGCGCAGGTTCATACCTGTGCAAGATACTGCATAGGTCCGTACCTACGCAGACTTGCGTAAGGACCCATACCCTCATAGGGTGCAATGGGGGTGGGCCCACGTGCCTCCCCCACCAAATTTTTTTTTTTCATTGTTTTTTTTTAATTCAAAAAAAACAATTTTTTTGAAATAAGCCGAATTGTGCAAATTCAGTGACGGCCATTTAGCCATCAAATTTAATCTCACAGTTTTGCTGCGACGGCCGTTTGACCATCAAATTTAATCCAGCATTGTGTTTTTTCCTCTTTGGAGTTATTTTCTTCCAGAGGCCATAACTTTTGCCCACAGTGTCGAAATCAGGCAAACAAGATATCATCGGAAAGAGGATTCAGAGCACTTTTCAGTGGTGCAGGTATTTTTTGGATTTTTTTTTTTTTCTCAGGTCCCTGTTATTTCCAGTCAAAGTCAGCTCTTCTTTTCGGGTGTTGCCTTCAGTGTTTTCGACATAAATTTTGCATATGATGTCGAAAATGGGAAAACAAGATATCGTCGGAAAGTTGATTTTGAGCTCTTCACAGTGGTGTAGGTGGTTTCTAAATTTGATTTTTGTTTCTTTCCAGAAATATTTCTTCTCAGCAGTTGTCCTTTTTGGATCTTATGGGCTCACATTGCATTTTTTTTATCATCTGTAAATGTACTAAAATAAAGTGCCTCAGCTTTGTATGTGTATTTTTAGGATTCTTGCACATTGATTTGTGCCTTATTGTACTTGCACTATGTTATAAAGTGTCATGGGGGGGTTTTATGTTATTCCTTTGTTTGCAATCATACCTATGTCAAGTGAGTGTCCCTTCCACAACAACAACCTCATGTGTGTGTGCCTTTGTTTGCACACCCTTTGTATCGGCTTGTACTTTCATGTTTGCACATTCAGATGTTCTTGATTCTTCTTCATGCACTACATTTAGGCATTTCATTTCAGAGTACCTGTCATACCTCTTCCTTGTCAGCATTATGGGGGGTTTCTACTGTTGGTGTTAATGCTTCCTTGGTTTCGTTGGAGTGAGCTCTGTATACAGTATTTGTTCCTATGTACTAGGCAGATGCAGTATCTGGTTACCCATGCATTTCGATGAGATGGAGCACTTACCATATGGACACTCTTGCATTCCTATTTATGGAGGCAACCTTCCATTTTCACATGATCAGTTCTTCAGACTTTTGGTACCTTTGTCATCTGTATTTTTGATTTTCAGGTGTTTGCCTTTGTTTTCCATCTGATTCGAGTAGTGTCATTGGGGGCACTCATATAGATTCTTGTCTTCTTGTTCCTAATCATCATCTATTTTCAGTGGAGGTTCTTGTTTGAGCATTTCAGCAATCATTCTTCGACAGAGTTTGCAGTTTCTTCATGCTTCTGTGGCGTTCATCCTTTGTTCCTATCTTTTGGGACAATTTCTTCTTGATTGGAGGCTTCTTCATCCTTCATTCTTGTTTGGAGGCTTCTTCGTCCTTCACTTGCATCTCTTTTTGGTTAGAGTTTTTCCCATGAGGTTTTCTCTATTTCTCCACTTTACAGAGATTTGGTTGTACTTGGGTACCTGATCAGGCCTTATTGTTGGGACCCATTTTTTTTGCTTTCAGTAGCTTCTTCTAGGTTTTAGCTTCTCCCTAAGTCTAGCTTAAGGGGGGGTGTTAGAGTAATTGGTTATTTACTTGATTAATTAAACAATATTTTTTTAATTAATAAAGTTCCCTCTTATCTCTTTTACTTGATTAATTAAACAATCTTTTTTAATTATTATGCACCTAATGTTAGCCTAGGGTTTTCCTTTTTAGAGTTTTTTGACCTATATGTGGTTGAAAACTTCTCTTTTGTATTATTATTCATTTTACACATTGGTGAATATAGAGCTCCACATTTTCGAGTATCTTTACTATTCTCTTTGTTGCTTCTCTTTGCTTCTCCCTATAATAGGTATTCTTCGCTTGTAGAGATCACTGGGCTCCTATGAAGTTGTATTTGCTCAACTTCTACATATATTATACATTTTATATCATAAAATTCATTTAAGTGAGTTTAATATTAATGAAAAAAATGTTAGATAAAATAATCTTATATTCAATTAAAAAAACATCCAGTTAAAATATACATCAAACTCAATCTTAATCATACATAATTATGTGTTTCTATTATGGAAATAGTAAATCTATTCATAAAATAAAAAAATATTCATAAACTAGGAACTAACTTACAAGTCCATTATTCCAAGGGCCACCCAAACCTCACCCTATGTTCGATAAACCCTAAGCCCTGAACTCTAAAATATAAACCCTCAACACTAAAGAATTCATTTTGTCTTAGGACCTTAAAATAAAATTTGGTTGCCTTAGGCAACTCCACCAAATTTGATTCCCTTAAACCATGCCATTTTTTTGTAGAACCTTACTACAAAGATCCCCTTAAGCGAAATTTGATTCCCTTAAGCGAAATTTGATTCCCTTAAGCCATGTCATTTTTTCCTAGGACCTCACTAGACATAGATTCCCTTAAGCCATCCTATCACCCTAAATCATAAATTGATGTCTTAAGGGGTCCTAATATCACATTTCTTAATGGGATCAAAGAAGTTCTTAAAATTTGGTGAAGTTTCCCAAGGCAATCAAATTTAACAATAATAAGATTGTGCAAGATTATAATATGAATGATATTTCATGATCTAGGTTGGTCAGTTGAAACAAGACCTATCTCAATCAACTATTCCACAAGAAAATGTTCTTCACTAAAGCATTCATTTTGTCTTAGGACCTTAAAATCAAATTTGGTTTCCTTAGGCAAATCCACCAAATTTGATTCCCTTAAGCCATGTCATTTTGTCATAGAACCTTACTACAAAGATCCCCTTAAGCCATCCTATTACCGTAAACCCTAAACTCTAAACTCTAAACCCTAAATGGGTTAAAGACATCATTTTTTCCTAGGCCCTTAATGAAATTTGGTTGCCTTGGGCAATGTCACCAAATTTTATTCACTTGAGCCATGCCATTTTTTCCTAGGACCTCACTAGAAATAGATCCCCTTAAGCCATCCTATCACCCTAAATCATAAATTGACGTCTTAAGGAGTCCTAATATGACATTTATTTATGGGATCAAAGAAGTTCTTAAAATTTGGTGAAGTTACCCAAGGCAACCAAATTTAACAATAATAATATTGTGTCATGATCTAGGTTGGTTAGTTGAAACAAGACCTATCTCAATCAACTATTCCACAAGAAAATATTCTTCACTAACTTGCAAGTTCATTATATTCCAAGGGACACCAAAACTTCACCCTAAGTCCTGTAAACCAAATTTTACAATAATAAGATCATGCAAGATTATAATATGAATGAGATAAATCATGATCTAGGTTGATTAATTTACGGTCTAGGGTGATAGGATGGCTTAAGGGGATCTATGTCTAGTAAGTTCCTAGGACAAAATGACATGGGTTAAGTGAATAAAATTTGGTGAAGTTTCCTCAGACCTTAATGAAATTTGATTTCCTTGGGCATCTTCACCAAATTTTATTCACTTAAAAGCCATGTCATTTTGTACTAGGACCTTACTACATAGATCCCCTTAAGCCATCCTATCACCCTAAAACCTAAATCTTAAACTCTAAACCGTAAACCCTATAACAGTCATAAATTGTCCTATATTAATAGTTAATTGTATTTTCATTCAAGTAACATGCATTAGACATAAATGAGGCTTACTTATTTTATCATATGTATTCAATTAGGCCATTTATATTGAATGGTTTAAGGGTATTTCCTAAACACGTATCTTACATTTTGAAATTATAAATCTAATGCAGGTTAACTCATCTTACAGATCACATGGATCGATTCAATAATATTCGCAATCCACCTCCACAACATCCATCTCCACCACCTTCACCCCCACCTCCACCCACTCCACCTCATAACCCCCCACCTCCACCACCTGAAATCGATGGTGCTCGTTTGCAAGCATGAATCAATTCCAATGTTAGAACCATCCAAGATCAAATCAACATTATTCAAAATGAATAATTTGTCGCACCACCTGTGAGGATGATTGCATCTAGGATGAAAACCATTGTTGATGTTGTCAAGGCTATGGATGGGATCTTAGATGAGCATCAAAAATGGCTAGAGGAGAGGAGAACTTCTGATTCTGAAAAGGAAAACACAAATAAATGAAGAGATGCAGTAGAGAGCCACAATAGTTTTTAAATTAAGACAATGATCTTAAATAGTTATGAATTTATGAATTTGGTGAACGATGGATATTTTGTGTGATGAATTTATAAATTTGGTTGGATGGATATTTTTAGTGACGTGAATTTATGATTTTGGTTCTAGATGGATATTTTTAGTGACTTGAATTTATGATTTTGGTTCTAGATGGATATTTTTAGTTACATGAATTTATGAATTTGGTGGAATTTATGAACTTATAATGATGAATTTATAATAGTATATATTTTATGACTATCTAGTCTGATCATGATGGAAAATTGTAATATATATATGTGTTAGACATAAAATGAGCCTTTTGTGAATGTTTCAAGTTTATTGTTTAGTATGTACACATGTATTAAAATTTAACATAGTTGTTAAATTTTGAAATTTGTATGTATGTACATAGTTTACTTTAATGATGTATGCATGCAAATTATGCGTGGTATTTTTTATTTAAATGTATGTACATGCTAAATTTTGAATTTGTATGCACATGCTCAAGTTCAATCAATGTATATGTGTGTTTCAATTTTATATGATCTTAATATATGTATGCACATCCTATTTAAAAAAAATTGCATGTGCGTTTCAAATTTAACTATTTCTTGTAATTTTTTAAGTTTGTATGTTAATTTAGTATAATTTAATGCAGGTGCACAGTTATATCTCATAGCATGGATGATTTTAACATTGATGATACCATCAATCCACCACCTTAGCCACTTCCACCTCCCCCTCCACCTAATATGCCACCTCCACAACCTATTGCATCTGATGAGGCTCAGTTTCGAGCACGCATAAATGATCAGGTTGCATCCATGCAAAATCAAATCAATGTTATGCAAAGTCAAGCATTGATTCCATCGCATGTTAGATGTTTTGCATCTGCAATGGAAAATGTTGTGGATGCCATCAGGACCATTGATTCTGATCTAGATAGGCATAGACGAGACAAAGAATAGATGAGACCACTACAGGATTTGACCCCAATTTCTGACGGCCTTTTGTCAGAATCTTGATGAAACATTGTCGGTCGGTCGACAATTAACATAAGTCAACATTGTCGCTCAAATTTCATCTACATCTCGACGGGCTGCAAAATGTCGACCTCACGATGCACGCTCGTCGGAACCGCGATGCCAACTTTGTCGATCATGCAACGAACAATGCCCGGATGACGGGAGGCATACCTTCACCAAACCGTCGGATTAACAACGCAAGTTCGTCGCCATTACAACATAAATGCGATGTATTGGCAATATCATTGAGAGATCAATATTGTTATAGCAATCAAAATTGCCTGAGAAGATATTTCGAGACGATTGGATTTTTGTCTCAGCGATAACTTTTCATCGTCGAGATACACATCTTGTCTCATCGACAAAGCACGAGGGAAGCATATTGGCAAGACATATATTATCGGAGTAAGTTTTGAAGGTCTACCCGAGCAGCTATATGATGCCAATAAGATTACATCGGCAAGAGTCTTGGAGACATAATTTAGATTGAAATAGCGACAGAAGTTCGTCAAACGAGTGACGAAATAGGCAAGTCATTACGGCGAAACTTCATTGGACGTTTTTGCGGTTCATCATATATTCGACGAGAAAGTGCACTTTTAAAAAAAAAAACCTATTCGTTGAAAGATCAAGACTATTACAGCAATGAAAATTGCCTGAGAAGATATATCGGCTGACTAGTTTTTTGTCTCAGCGATAAATTTTCAATGGCGAGATAGACATATTGTCTCACCGAGGGAAGCATATCGGCAAGACATATATCATCGGAGTAAGTTCTGAATGTCTACCCGAGCAGCTATATGACGCCGATAAGCTTACTTCAGCATGAGTCTTGGCGACATAATTTAGATTGAAATAGAGACAGAAGTATGTCTAACGAGCTACGAAATAGGCAAGTCATTACGGAAAAACTTCATCGAATACATTGCAAATTCATCAGACACTTTTTGAAGTTCGTCGTAAAATCGACGAGAAAGTTCACTTTTTTTTTAAAAACCTATTCGTTGAAATGTAGGCATATCGGTGAAAGATGAAGACTATTACAACGATCAAAATTGCCTGAGAAGATATATCGGGAGGACTGGTTTTTTATCTCAGCGATAACTTTTCATCGGCGAGATACACATATTGTCTCATTGAGGGAAGCATATCGGCAAGACATATATCATCAGAGTAAGTTCTGAAGGTCTACCCGAGCAGCTATATGACGCCGATAAGATTACGTCGGTAGGAGTCTTGGCGACATAGTTTAGATTGAAATAGCGACAGAAGTTCGTCGAACGAGCGACAAAATAGGCAAGTCATTACGGTGAAACTTTGTTGGATACATTGCAAATTCATTGGACATTTTTTCGGTTCGTAAATTCGATGAGAAAGTGCATTTTTAAAAAAAACCTATTCGTTGAAAGATCAAGACTATTACAGCGATATGAGGCCTGTTTGTAGCAGCAATAATGATAACTATTTTCTTGGCTGTCATACAAGCCATCTCCATCAACAGAGCTTTGAAACCAAATCCACACACAACACAATGTTCATAGTGAAAAGTTAGCACTTTCTTTCATCTTTGCAGATTGGTTTGATGCTTCAAACGATGCATTTCTTATATTGAAAAGTGCATTACTTACCTTTTTGAGCTTCTCTTTGTTTTGAGAGTAGTTTAATAATCTCTACTTAATAGGGCCAACCACATGAAGGTGGAAGCTCATTTGGCCCTTCCCCTGCCCACCCCCCACACCCCTCCCCCCTCACATCACTCTCAATTCCCCATACCCAATCATATAACATTAATCATTCATTCATCCATTAATAACATATAACATTCATTCATTAACATATTTAGATTCATTCATTAACATATCTCATTTTTTCAATTTTTACATATTATCAAAAATATGGCTGTCATAATATGATTACAATCACTTTTTTTTTGTTTCTTTTTTGCAGCTAAAAAAAGCTGAAGTGGAGTATCATTTTCAAAATCATCTGTCCCCCCTTGAGTTGTTTCAAGCTCTGCTCGTGATCTTAATGTACACCTAGTCATGTACTCACAACCGCATGGACGCGACTACAAGGGGGGGTCTGTTGCAATAGCAAAGAAATGTTAAATTGATATGTTTTATTATTATTGTTACACATATTTCATTAATTAAAAGAACATCAGAGTGGTTCTCTTTACTTGATTGGGCCACATCATGTTCCTGATATTGTCTTATAGCCTCATGCTCAACATGTTGAACACCCTCTAAATCCTAATCTGGAGTTAAAACACAAAAGATTACATTAATTAATACACCAATTGCAATTAAAAATGTTTAAAAAAACATTAGAGTGGCCCTGCTTACTTGATGGAGCCACATCATGTTCCTGATCTTATCTAGCTTGATCATGCTCAACATGTTGATCACGCTCTACATGCTCTAAAGTTGAAACATGAAAGGTTGCATTCATTAATACATTAAATGCAATTAAAGATGTTTAATTGTATTAATCCATACTGCATTTTGTATAGCACATGAATACATCTAGTACCGGGATGCACACCATGGCCTTCATCGGTAGGTTGTGCTCCACCCTCACCAGGCTGCATTCCAATGTCATGTGCAGGATTATCATTGCTTATCTGTGTAAAACAAATAGGCACATTATTATGGTGGAAATTAATATCGAACAGATTGCACAAGTATTCAATTTGAAATAAACTTTATTGAGTTTATTTACCTACGTGTTGGATGCAGTGGAAGATTGTGTTTGCCCAATTGAGACTCTTAGTTGTTCAGTCAGGGCTCCATAGCCTTGGTCGAAGGCAATCTTTAGGTCCTCTTGTTTGGGCACTTTGTTGAAATCAAAGCCCTACATTTTTGCATGCGAATTTTGCTTCTATGATGTGATAAAACCAAAATTGTTTGCAATTTATTATTTGGATGCAATATTTCATTTATTGATACTTACAAATCGTGTGGCTACTTTCATATAACCACCAGAGCCAAGTTTATGCTACCCGTGTTTTTCTAGTCTTGCCTTTGTTGCCTTTGATGTGTCAGGCAGCCTATGAAAAATTTGAAATATGTTAGATTATGTAAAAAGAAAGATTAATCAGTATATAATTAAATTGTTGATAGTATTACATACCTTCCTTGGCCCGGTAGTATCTTTCCTTTCTTCTTTTCAGCCTTCTCCTTTCCATCTGACACCAAGTCCTTCCAGTCCCTTTCCAGAATCATGGGGGGACGCTCGTACTTTATGTTCTTCTCTAAATGTGACTTATATTGGTCCCTCACATACTTTAGATAGGTACCAGCTTTCTTAAGGACCTTGGTTCAGTTGAATGTTTTATCACCGAACAACACAACTAAACGGTTAATGAGCTCATCTTTTAAATATTGATTTTGGGCATTCCACTGTGTACATATGGTGGGCCCAAAGAGTTCCAATGAAATATCACTTAGATGTTTATAAAAAAATCATTTCCTGCAATTATAATGTAGGCAAATATTGCCATTTTGTAAATCAATATAATAGGGCGCTATCCCCACTATTAGCACTTACTTAAAAAAAAATTAATAATAATTAAAAAATTTTAAAGTACCTAGGACCTTCTCTATCTTTATGGGAAGGAAATCCTTGGTCACCACAAATGTGACCAATGTTCCCGTACTAGTAATACGGGAAGATCCAGGAAATGCTGCTAAAACATCACCAGTAGTAGTGGCCTCTGCATCCACAGGTACTGACACATGTAGTGGCATGTTTCGCTGCCAGAGGGTGGACTACCGAATGCCTACATGGTATGTGTTGCCAACATTTCAGATGACAATATAGGCACAGATGATGGGGTCGGATGATGTGTTGTATGCGCAGGAAGATCAGGATTGACACTTGTACCATCCCCTACTTCTCAAGAAACACTTGCAGTACCTTAATCATGGCCAACAACATGATCATGAGGACGCAAATAATCTTGTAAAAACAACACATATTTTAGGTCATGACATAAAAGAGTACAAAATATAAAACCATGAATGAACTTATGTTATAATTAAAGATCTCATGACAACTTACTTCCAAGTTATGTGCTCTCTCAGACAATATTTTAACCCTTTCTCTTACCTTATCTGTTTGAGGCACTACGAATACCAACTGAAGGATTTCTTGATTGCATTTTTTTTGGGCCTTCCTCATCATATCCACAGGGTTTGTGGAAAATGCGATGTCATCATCGCATAATAGTGACTGCACCTCCATATGGATGCTCTCCTGTACTGCTGGTGCCTTTCCCTGATCAGCCAACTGCAACAAGAATATTAAAAACATTATCAAAATTAACCCAATAAACTCATGAAAAAAAAATAATAATAAAACATTTTGCTCGTATCTAATTTGTACAATTACAATGATGTAAACCTGTTGGATAGAAGCACCTGAAGATGGATTGCGATTTGTGCTCTGGGCCGAAGCCTTCCTTGTCTAATCAATGTCCCCCTCTGACAAAAATTAAATATAAAAAACATTACCAAAATAAAACCAATAGACTTACGAAAAAAAACATAATAATAAAATGGTATATTGGAGTCATTAATTGGAGGTTGGGTAAAATGGTATATATATAGTGCATACCACCCCCATAGTAATTGTGTTTGTATCTAAGCGATTCAAATTGTAATCGATTAGCAACTCTTCCCCTGCAATTATTGATTTTATCGTACATACGAATACATGGTTCCCCTCTCGTGCCTCGAATATACAATTGGGTTGCTTATTTGTTGACCCAGGTCGTGTACTATTTATAAACCCTGCAATATTCCCTGATGCTTTTGGCCTCCCATCAATGTACCTAGCCACTCCTTTATTTTGATCCTTAACTTTTAGTTGTATATAATTTGCTGATAGTGCATACCTACACATACTTCGTGTATATCGAACCAGCTGCATCCAATCTTTGTAACTATAATAGGGTCCAACATACTCCATCAACTTAGTAACTTTTTCGAAATAGAATTTTATGTCGTCCATGCAAAATAGGCCCAAACCATGTAATGACAATGGTGTTAAGCGATATATCCTCTCGTTGACACAAAGATCAGTGTTTATTGGAGGAAGTTCCTTGGGTACCCATTGTTTCCATAGATGTTTGTACCTCAAGGGCACCTCGATGTCGCCTATGCTCTCATCATCATAAGAACATGACACCCCTTCAGTAAGAAAAAATTCCATGCGTTTACGGAATTTTCTTCTAATCTTTTGACCTCTAGTTGATCTCCCTCTTTTAGACCTCCTACATGTCTCACTTTCCTCTTCTCTTCTTGAATTTCCCTCGCTTGAGGAAGAAAAATCTGACAAATACCTATTTTGTGGTGCCTGCACTCATAAGGATGTTGGATGAAGTTCTTTCATGGTGATGTGATCCAAAGGTGACATTATGATTAATTTATCATTTCATCGCTAGAAATTGATAGGTTATAAGGTAATCAAGTCTTGATAGATTGCAAGTTATTGTTACTACCATCCAAATGTGTCCATCAAAAATCAAATCTACTTAACGTCTTTGTGCAGCATCTTTGCAAGCATAAAGTAACTTCAAATGATAGTTTGGAGTTAGTTCTTTCTTCTTTCAGCAAGTATTGTAGCTCATTTTTGGAGCTTTCAAGAAAAATTTAGCATTGTAACTCATTTTCACAGACTTGTACTCAGTTGTATTTTTACCTTTCAATCAATAAAAGCAAGCTATTTTTCCTTCTCTCTTGTCTAAACTTAGCCATGAAACAGGACAACCATAAAAAAGGTAGAAAGGTTTGAAGAATGTAGTCATGATAATATTATATCAACCTTATTGGGTTCTTTGAAAGAAGAAGAAAACCATGAAGTTCCAAATCAATTTCTTGTACCACAAGAGCACCATAAGAGTAAGATGAAGGATATGATCACACCAAAAGAGGAAAAAGGAAAAACCAATCTAAAGCTTTCAAGGGGATGTCCTATCAGGCATCTAACTAGGATGGAAACTAGCAATGCATCACAAGTCATTATTGCACCCAAGCATGAGGACTCTATCCTACTATCCTATCCATTTTAAGATAACATGAATGGTAAGTGGATTTGTGGATTTGTTTTCTCCATTTATGAGGCATTGCAATAGTTGGTTAAACATCTATCATTTCTTCATTTCCTCTTTGATGCTCACAAACATATGGAGCATTACAAGTTGCAAAGAAAGGGTAGCTACTTTCATGAACCAATTAATGGTTTTATTTAGGTATTCCTTTCCTCATTTAGTCTAGGTTAGGATAGTTTTTGTTTTACGTGAATAAGTTTTGTTTGCATAGTTAGTTTGTTTTGAGTCATTTGGTAGGTTGAATAAGGTTGGTAGGTTTTATGTGGTGGAGCTTTTATTTTCCTTCCCTTTGGGGTGGTTTTATCTTCGTTATTTTTCTACTGGTCTGGTATTTGGGGGCTTTTTCTTTCTGGCTGTTGAATTGCTATCAACAGTACTCAGTTACTTAAGTCGTGTTTTATCCCTTTTGGCCGTCACTTCACCGGCCCCTTTGACCTATCCTTTCAGTTTTGCATTTTGACTTATGCATCCCTGTGGTTTTCGGCCTATTAACCTTTACAACTTAGCCTTTGAATTATTTTTTGACCTCGTGGGTTATTTCCCTATTTTCCTAGTGGTCCCCTTTCTTTAAAGTAACTATTTCGCATGTGCAGATTTGTATTAGCCGACAAATGCAGGAACTGTGATCTTGACCGTTCATCACACACGTCGCAAGATTTGTGCTTGCATCACATAAAATGTTGTGAGGCTTACGAGATGCTGCCACCTGTTGTGTAACTTGGTGGGGCCAATTTTTGAGTGCTGACTGATGGACGAGTGATTATGCTGATAGTTGTGTACTATCTGATGCATCTGGGCCGTCCCTCATTGACCTCGCACAATTAAAACTTCAGTTTCAATAATGTTGCGAGGTACGCGATGTGTTGACACATGGGCGCTGGTGTTATCAATTAACAAATGAGGTGGGACCCGTTCCATGCTAATGTGGTACCTAATGGGCAATATTCTTGCTTGCTTACTGACTGGAAGGAGGATGTGTCATTTTCAAACTGTTGTTGACCAAATCTAGACCGTTCGTCTGGCCAACCGTATCTTTGATCAACGATGTGTTTTCAAACAAACTGGTGTTGTACTATAGCCGTTCTATCTTGCACGAGCGAATAGTAATGGTCAAGTTTGACTCGGCCTACATAATTAAATGCTAAATAGCCAGTGGATTGCTATTTCAGTGTTACATTCTGGTTTATAAGAATTCCTCAGTGTTTAGAAAAGTAGCTATTATCTCAGTTCTCCATTATCGTGACACTTGACACTCTGAAAAATAAACAATAAGTGATACGAACACCTTCTTTTGTAATTTCAAAATATATTAGCGTTGCCTATTGAATAATTGGTGATTGTGTGATTTTTGATTCCTAGTGAATTGTTAAGCGAATTGGCTGTTAGAGCTTATATAGGTCATTGCTAGTGATTTGTGTGCATATAAAAATGTTTTATGTAATGGCAGTCGAGAATAGGGTGTAATTGTTTGTTTTTCTTTAAGAAAACCCTAGTTCAAATCCCCTTCTGTTTAAAATATATGGCATCCAAGGCACGAACTGTTGGTCCCGAGGCTACGCCTAGGGGTTACTCACAAGATATTATTGGTTTGTTGAAACCTTCTATGAGCAAGAAGCAAGAAGGAAGGATATTGTTCTATGGACCCATGATTCATGAAGGTTTAATGGACAAACAATGTACAATCCATGATGTCGAATTGTTGTACACTGGTTGGCAGCTCTTTTCCAATTGGTTTGGAAATAGAAATTTGCCTGTTCCTTTGTGTAATCCATGGATACTGGACTTGGGTAAGCTGGTGGTACCGAATGTCTATGAAGATGTGGACTTATTAAAAGATATTGCTGCAAGGTACGATCCTGTGCCTTGAATTGTCAGAACACATCTTGGCAAGCCTATGATTAAAGTAACTGGAGAGGAAATTGCAGAGATTTTTGACTTACATGAATGGAGCCAGGATATGATTCCCATCAAATTGGAGGTCTTCAGGGAAGAATACAAAAACACTAAGGGTTTGATAAGGAAATCCCTTTTGATACCCCATTTGGCTGTGTCGGGAAGAGGGAAGAATCAGAAAAAGGTTGTTATTGGCAAGAATGAGCGTGAACCTTTCTCGGTAGACTACTTCACCCCTCATTTCAAGAAGACCATCTGTGCACTATGTCAAGTTTTGGGGATTGACCTGAAAGAGACTATGCCAATAGAGATAATGTATATGGTTGTCAACCTCCAACACCCTAGTTATAATGTGGTATATGACTTTGCCACTTACCTTGCAGAGAACATAGATTTTGGCTTAGCAGCTTTGAAGCTAGGAAAGAATTGGGTAAAATTTAGATGGTTTTCACTGTTGATTCATATGTTTTTTTATAGGGGTCAGAAGGTATTTGAAAAAGATATGGAGTTAAGGAAGATGGAAGGAGATATTGAAATACCTGTCTAATATTGGACTAGGGTCTTAGACAAAAATGATCATAAGTTTGATTATGTCACCTTTCATAATATTTTTGGATCTAAGTTAAGGAAGGCTTTAGTTGTTGATCCACCTAGGATTCCAAAATAAATTCACGACTTTCTAAGACCTATGGAGAGGAGGCCTAAGTTGAATCTAACCCACAATTGGGGTGATATTATCCCCAATCATAATACTACAATCTTCAGGGTTTTTGGCACCAATGCCATCCTGTCTGTCCTACCTAAAGAAGTTCCTCTCAGACTTGGTTTTGTAGAGATTATGAGGCAATTGGGAGCATCTCAAGATTTCCATTTGTCTACTGAACACAAGAAAATAACCTTTTTCCCTGAATATACAACTTTTGCAGATTTTGTTATGATAAAGGGAGGGTGGAGAAATTTACACTTGTTACTCAAGCCATATAGGTTAAATACTATACACCCTAGGAATTATGATCCTGAGGGTTTTATCTCCCAAATGAAGGCTAGACATCGAACTGGAACCTTTGTTCACAATTTCTACTATCCTGAAGATATCACCAAGAATATTTTTGATGAGGACTTACAGGATGAGAGAAAGGCAATGTACATTGCCTATTAAAAAATGGTAAGAAGTAAACAAGAGAAAATGCCTAGTTTTGATCCTGTACCTAATGCTAAAGATGAGCTTAGCAGGGCAATCTATGTTCTTGATAATTTTGAGAGCATAGTAGGAGTATTGAAGGAGGAAAGGATTGTAGAAGGAAAGGGAAAGTCACATGTTACTGAGTAGCACCCCGAGATAAGAATCAAAGAAAGGCCTACCTACCAACCTCAAGGGAAAATAAAAGTGTTTTTAAGAAGGAAAAGAAATAGGACAGAGGAAGTTACGATGAGTGGTGCATCATCCATCCTAAGGAAATCAGTATCTGGTATTATTGATCTGGATTCGCTTCCAAAGAGTTCAAAACAGATTAGCACATCATCCCCAAAAAGGCCTAGAACTGATAGTATGGGGGATGTTGGCCAGAAAGGTAATGATGAGGAGGATATTATTGTAACTCCGGATGAAATAAATCCAGAAATGCCACTAGATCCGATTGACATTGCAACGAGCTCAGGAGCCATCACCCTAAGATTGGGGAAGGATGAGATTAAAAGAATTACAAATAGTGATGATTTGAGAATGGAAGCCTGCAAAGAATTCATGATGGATGACTCTTTTATCCATACCTGTGCTTTTGAAGATTTTTTATAGAGAGCTCATCTCTCATCTTATACTGAGCAGGTAGCACATGAGAGAAGTTTGCACCCAGAGCTTCCAGAGCAAGTAATTCAGTCAAAGGTCAGAGTACAATTGAAGGAGAGGTTTAAGGAAATCACACCAGAACAGGGTAGAACATTGGTTCAAAAGTGTGGGATATTGCTACTCTCTGAATGGGATATTGATGATGTTGTAGTATTTGATACAGTAAGAAGGGCAAATAAACTGCTTCTTGCAATAGAGGAGGAGGCGGCATTAGCACTTAAAGGATCAACTTTCAGTGAAGAGTGGGATTCTCTGGCAATATGGTCACTATCTACAAGGTCTTGAAAACCTATTGTCACTGAAACATCCAATTTTAGTTTTCATTTGATTGTGAAGAGAGTTGATGATACCCCTGCCTTGGAGGCTGTTGACATGGTTGTGAATGTTGCCAAATTTACTAGGGCAACCATGGAGGATTTAACTAAAAACCAAGATACTCTGAGGAACCAGTATAATGACATTATTATTGAGTATAATAAGAATCAGCAAAGGGTGGCAGAATTGGAAACAAAAATGGCCTTATTAAGGCAACAATTGGAAATCTTGAGATCCCAAAAGTAGGTTAGCTCTAGCCAAATTATTGTTGACCCACCAATTGATCAACCCCAACCTCTTGCACAGGTTCAATCTTGGGCTATGGTCCTGTATAATATGGGACAAGTACCTATTGTGGTTGAGAAGGCCAATACCTCAAGCGAAGATCCTTCTAGGGAAAAGTTACTCTAGCAGATTGAAGAATATAAGGAGATGGTAAATCAAATCTGGGATGCAGCAGGAAGGAATAATTCAGAAATTGTTCATACTGTGTTAAGGCATCTACATAAATGGGTCCAGAGTAAGCTGAATGGTGTTCATGCAAATTATGCCTTGATGCTGCAAGCACTTGAATTGTTTCCAAGGGACAGAGAATTGGCTATCCCTTTGCTAAATAGATGGGGCCCTAGAATGGAAAAATTGAAATTTATGGCAGTTGGAGCAAAGCAGCATGGGAATAAGTATCCTACAGTCATTACAACATATCAATTTGTTAAGACTATTGTTGAGCAAAAATTCCAAGGGTCTTCTACTCCTATGGAGTCCAAAATCAAAGCACTGAAGGATATTTATGATGGAAAAGATTTGACTCCACTACCTCATATTTTGCATAGTCAAGATAGTGTCGAGCCTTTGCAGGCATGGAAGGAGCAAATGAATAATATAATGACTGCCCAAACTCATGAGATATGCAAAAATGCCGATATTCGCATGTTGGAGAACACTTTAGAGAAGTTATCACTTGTCATTAGTTTCCTGGAGAATTTTGACAAGACATCCACATCATTAATGATAAAGTATGTACCTTATCGAAAAATGGTGGATCGGGTGGTGGCTTTCAATTGGTCATTGGAGGAAGATTTTGAGTCATGGAAAAAGATGTTTATTGATGAAATTGAATTATAAATAATAGGGATGAGAGTTGCAATTTGGTCATGTAAAATACAGGTCTGGCTTACGGTATTATATTTTGAAATGCATTCTCTTCCCGGATTCAGGTACAAATTGCACAAATAAAATCAGCACATGGAGTGGTTAAAAGATGCTTTGGTGTCAGGGAATCAATACTTGGAACCACGCTTTCCTTTCCTCTGTAACAAATTAATCATCATTTTATTTTAAGATTTTCTTCTCTTACCAAGCAAATGATGTAAAGATAACTGATTAGGAATTAGCGATCCAGTAAAAAATGGACATGTGTATCCTCCGGCCTAAAGCTTGTTTGCTCCCTTGTTTTTATAAAAGGGAATTCTGGGTCGAGGAATAGGTCTGTTGAAATTACTTAAGATATGTAAGAGAAGAATCAAGTAGAGAGAGAGAAAAGAATATGTCCAATTTTTTGAAGCTTTGAGTCTATATGGGAACTTAGTAAATCATGGGGTTTTGGAGCATACTTATGCAAATCTTGTGATTGTTTTGAGTCTATTTTCTCTTCTATTGTAATAATTTGCATGAATTTTTAATGAAAATTCTATCAATGATGATGTTCGTTAAATTTCATTTGTCATTTCCTATGGATTATGTTCGACTATAGCTCTGGTTCAATGGACTTGTTAAATGCTTTAGTTGTTCAATAAGTTCATGCAAATTAGCACATAGGATTTGCTAAAGAGTAATAGATTCATGTATTGATGAATGGATGGTAATGCCTTACATACAGATCATAGATGCTCTAGATGAAAGTTACCCTGTAGTTTAGTTTCCAGTTTGACTCTGTGCTTTAGGATATGGCACTGGTACTCTGACTGCTTATTGTTCTTGTATTTTTTGTTATAGCTTCAGGCAATTTCACTCGAATATTTCATAAAAACACACTTAGGTGTTATTTCAATTCCTTGTTAAATAAGAGCTGAATTCTCCTGAGAAATAGCCAATTTCGTGAAGGATTATCTTGTTTAAACTTAGACTGGAATTTATCTGTTGTTTATCCACATATGAGCAAATCATTCTCATCATGAATGACAATATATTTTAGGGATACCCTCTTGGATCTTACAGAGTCCGAAGTGTAGGAGAGATAACAGTTTTGTTGCATTTTTCTCGTTAAGTTGGCACAGTGCCTTCAGGACTTTTAAAATTGAGTATGACAAGCTCATAGAAGCTTCTGCAGGTTCTACTTGGGTTGTAAAAAATGCCAACATTATGCACTATTTTGGATGAATTACAACATTATGCAAGACTATTTCTCAAGTCTTGTCAAGTTCCAAGAGTCGACACCATGCCCAATGGATAAGTTTAGGCAATTGGTGAGGATGTTTAGCTAGAAAACATATAGAAGATGTCACCAATTTCTTTACCTAATTTAGCTTCTAACTCAATCAAGTAAAGTTGGGATAGTTTTTGCAAAAATAAAGATAAAGGTACACATTCAATTCTACTAAGTTCCATTCATATACACAAAAGTATTATCAAATGAATTGCGGTTCATTATGCAAATGTATACAAGAGAAAGATTGCACAAAATTTTCACAAATGTCTTTTATTGATAATTACAAATGTATGGTGTCCCACACAATTTGTGGGAATAACTATTTCAATACAATATAAGACATAAACTATACATTTGAAGAAATAGAAAGGAAAGAGCATATGGAAAGAGTAGGGATCCGTCATTACCTAAATGATGAACCCCAAAGTTGAACTGTTGCCTAAATGATACACCCCAAATTTGAACTATTGCATCATTGGAAAAGTATGATCAAATTCATCTATTATGAAGAATTGGTCTATGTGCCTCTAGTAATCACTATAAAAATGTGAAAGACAAAGCTATTTTATTTTTTCTGTCTTATCTTATACCATTTTACGAGAATGGGAGGGCCAATGTGCGAGAAGATCTTTGGAAACTAGGCATGAAAATTGTAGGTTAAAGAGAATGGGGGTGCCAAACTTACAGTACTCATTGTCCCTTGGTCATCGATTTTCCTCGAGTGCCCTCAACCTGGTCCTCGGTGCTAGTATTGACCTTGTTTTAGCTCCAAACTCTTCGTCGGTGTTGGTATTGACCTTGTTTTCACTCCTCCAAAGTCTTCCTCAGCGCTGGTATTGACCTTTCACTTGTCCAATTTGACGAGCTACAACCTGCTTTAGTTAGGTTTTAGAGTACGTTAATTAAATTTAAAAAAATTATGGCACCATTTAGAGTAGTGAATATAAAGCAAGCAAAGCCTATTATGGCGCCATTTAGAGTAGTGAATATAAAGTAAGCCAAGCCTATTATAGTCATGAGGGAAATAATAAAACTCCTAGGATACTTTGTGAAACCATTTTCCTTGGTTAAGGGGAGGCCATAAAATATACCTTTGGATTTTTTCAATCTTCAAATATGAGGATTTGCAAGGTTCTTAGCAACATGAGTAATGGAAATGTGTGCAACAAGAATTTTTTAACACACATGGAATCTCCTTGCCAAAGAAAGGGGCTTCATAATTTAATATGATAATTTTTCTCAGCTCTAGAATCAACTTTTAAATCTTCTCCTAATAGAGCCAAAATCACATCTTCTTGTGTTTGAGAAGTCACCAGCACTGAACATAACCATCAAGCAACTTTTCATCAAGATTATAACATCACCGTTGATTTTGAGCACGTGCACCTCAGAGCCACTTTAGTAACCTGTCATATAATGTACTAAAACTTGAAATAAATATTAAAGCACTTTGATTAATAGTAATGTTATAATATTAATATATTAAATAACAATATTATATTACATTATATGAATTATAATGATATATTTGATATATTAAGATTATATATAATCTATATATAGATTAATAGTAATTATATTAGATTATTAATATTATTGGTATAATATTAATAATATTAATATTGTATTAGATTAATAATAATTATAATATTGTTAAATGATTAATTATATTACAAATGAACGTTGCTTTCAAATTCTTAGCTTGGAATGAATGGTTGAAGCACCAAAGTTGAATGTTGCAACTCTAGTAGGCATGAATAGAAGTAGAGGAGATTGTTTGGGAGAAGAATTTTTTCTAGCGCTAGGTTATGTGTTAGGTTATATAGGGTTAGGTTATATAGTGTTTGAGCCTAGCCTCAAACACTACAATTAGGGTTAGGTTATGTGTTTTATTTAGGGTTAGGTTTGGGATTAGGTTTATGGTTATGGTTAGATTTTAGGGTAATCAAAATCATAACCTAACCCTTTCTCTCGAAACCTTAACCTTGACCCTAACCCTCACCTTTATCCTATCTTTATAACCCTAACCACAACCAAAAATCTAACCCCAACCCTAACCCTAATTACCTAACCCTAAATATTATTTATTTTATTAATTAGTTGCATTCACTCTAATAACCCTAAACCTATCCCTAAACTTAACCCTAGCCCTATCCCTGGCCCTAATCCTAACCCCAACTCTAATCCAAATATAAAAACAACCCTTAATCATAATTACAATAACCCTAAAACTTCATTCTAGATATAACCCTAATACTATAATCCCTAATTCTAATACTAAACCCTAACCCTAATTTCATATCTAATCCCAACCATAACCAAAACTCTAAATCTAACCCTAACCATAAAACATAAACCCTAATCTAATCCTAATCCTAACATTATTTTCCTAACCCTAACCCTAACTCCAAACCTAACACTAACCCGAATACTAAATCTTAACCCTAATTAAATACCCAATCATAACCCTAAATTGTAACATCATCCTTTGAATTGGATACTACATCAAAAATTATGTGTTACAATCATTGCTTCCATTGTTGGTATTTTTACATTGGGATGCATATATTTTTAAAATCAACAAAATCTTTTAATGTCTTAACCAAATTAATATTATTAATTGTAATTTCAAACTTATAAACATGTATCCAATTTAGAACATAAATAAGAAATATATGGTAATAGTTTCTTCAAAAAACAAAGTGATGTGGACTAGAAGGACTATAAGGACTATAATGATTTTAGAATATACACATAATGGATTTGTTGAAAATGTTTTAGAAACTTTCAAACAAATGCAATTGGTAGATGCAAAGAAAAATTCCACAACCTAATGGAACTTCAGAAAATTGAAGCTGGGGTTAGAGGGTTTCTAAATTGCTCAGGGTAACCTTCAGTATGGATCAGTCAAAACCCTCTTGTTATGTTTTAACGGTGACCTATTGCCATGGTAGACCAGTCACTTAAGTGAGGTTTCATCCCTCTCGGGTCATGCTTAACGGGCCCTATTTCACCTGATTTTCCGGTCTTTTTGGCGTAATGGCCTAGGTATTACATCGCCAAAAATTTCAATGCGGGCCCCACTTAAATGTTCCATCTGAGGGCTGATGAGCTATCCGATCACAGAATTCGATCTTGACCACTTCTCACAGACCTCGCAGGTTTGTCTACTGGCGTCATCAAAGTAGTGCGAGGTTCACGAGATATGGCCACGTGGCATGAATGGATGAATTGGTTTTCTTCCCAAGATGTTCGATATGACAGGGGGCCGTCTTTTCATCGGTAATAGCCATCAATAACGGGGTAATCATGATCTCTCGCACACCTCACACAGGCAGAGTAAATATCCGGGAGAGTGTTGCGAGGATCGCGAGGGAGTGGCACATGGCTTTTGTTTTCGTGCCAATGAGATTATATGGGACCCATTGTGTGGACTGGGTCTATTCTTCTATGGGATTTTGATTGGATATGTTTTCTGAAGGCATCGACATGGATTGTCAACATCCATTGACTTGATCTCCACCCTTCGTTTGTTAAAGTGCCTCCTGAATCGATGGTTCATTTATAGGGAAGAAGTGTGTGAGTTGCCCGTGTGGCATGTATTACTTGGCTGTTGCTTGTGTCATTAATGATACAGGTTTCTTTTCTCCCGAGGATCTCCACCTGATTTACTCCTACGTGCAAATAGTGCCATCCTGTTGAGGGTATTCATAGTTATCTGGATCATTAACTGTGCAAGTGCTTGAATTTCCTTCAAGTAATTGTACCCTGCATACTGGGTTGCTCTATAAATGCTAACTGTATTGTATGTAATCAGCATTGCATTCTCTTGTGTCTTAAGTGCAGTAAGGTTTTTCTTCTGTTTGTGGCTATGCTCTATTTCTATCATGAGTAAATCAGTTAAGCGAAGGAGTGCGAGGCTAGATTCACCAGTCATGAAGAAATCCGATTCTCCCATGTCTCACAAGGCTATTATTAGGAACAATGGGAAGAGGCCAGTACATTGTTCGTCCCCGATAATCATCTTAGATTCTGATGAATCTGAGAGTGATTCTGATTATCGGTACTATTTGGCTTCCTTGGCTGATCTTATGGGAGTGGATGAGGAGGTTCTGGAAATTGAGCTAGTGTCTGCATTAGCTCCAAGTCCAGTTGTTCAGGAATGTGCTCGCAAGGTTGGTAAAGAGGAGGTGGTGCCATCGCTATCGCAGGCTCGAACTCGGAGTGGTTGCTTGTACCGGGGCCATGTTGCTTCTTCATGATTACTGGCAGTGGGTCCATTGGATGTGTCTTCTCTTCTCTTGTTGTTCTATCAAGTGGATGTGGATGTGGATATGGACGTGTGCGTGCTTTGCACAAAATTTTGTTTTTCAATTGGTTATTTCATAACCGTTTTGATTCCTTTGTTCATGCACGGTATCATTATGACAAGGAATGTAAATTTGAATTTCATTTTGGTGCTGAAATTCAATTTGGTGTCACAATTTAGCCTAATTCTTGTTGCTCTCCTATTCTATAAAGGAGATTTCACGGCTCATTGTGAAGGGTCAGAAAAATTTTGTAATCCGATGCTTGGAAGTTATACAGTCCTCTTTATTGTTAAAGTGTTATGAACATTTTGTTTCAGGAAGTCATCCTGGGGTTAGGTTTATATAGAGATTAGTGTGATATGCTTTTTTAATTACTGATATCGAAAGAAATCTATAAAATTAAGATGGTTTACTCTCCTGGGTGTGTGCCATGGATTATGAATAGCTTTATCAAAGATTCATCTATTCAGTTTCACTAGTTAATTGAAAATGTGATTCATTTCCTTGCTTTAACTCAAAGAGTTAATCAAATGCTTGAAAAATAAGTTACATGTTCATGGTTGTATATACTCAGGATGCTTGAAGAAGTACTATCTTAATATGCTAAAATATCTTATGATAGTAATGCTATATGAGATGGGTTCATCGTATCAGGATTTTGTTTTGTATGACTTTGTTGCCCTATGGATGAAGCACTGGATAATGTTTGTGTCATTTTATTAGTTCAAAACTATAGGTTCTAAGCAAGGATATCCAAATACTGAACACAAAAGACTTGAATACAACCTTGTCCTCCTCAGGGAGGTATTGTAACAAATAAGTGGGTCAGTTCTGTTGCTCTTTGGTACTGGTAGTCATTCTCTGGTCTGCCAAAACCTTGAGATGATCACTATCCCTTTGAGTGTGTAGGAATTGTAATCTATACACAGGAAGTGTTCTTACCAATCATGAGACATTCATATGAACACGTTTAGGTTTACCCACCTTGGTCCTACAGAGCCAAAAGTGTAGGAGAAGTCACTCCTTTATTGACTCTCATTAGTTGGCCATTAGTGGTTGTAGTTGTCCTCGATAGGGGTTGGCTACCTCTTAGATATCTAAAACCTCTACATGGATTGTATTTTAAACACCAACACAACCTTCACCAAAATCCTTATTGGTTTCCTTCATATGGGAGATTTGGAACAAGGTATAGACATCCATCAAAGCATAATATGAAGATGATTTTTTTCAAATGTTGTGGTTGTCGATGCCCTTTTAAAATTTATATAGAATGTGGAAGGATAGAAAAAGCTTGTGAACTATTTGACAAAATGTCTCAAAGAATTGTAATCTCTCAATTTATTTTAGTGTCTATTTTTTTATACCCCATGTCCCAAATTAGGTATAACACAATAGACACCAAAACAAATTGATAGATTGTTATGAGGGCAGTGATGAGACTTTTCTAATTAGAGTGTATTCCATGAGATTACAATTATTCGAGGCATTGTGTCAAATAGTTCATGAGCTTTGTCTATCCTCCCACATTTTGCATAGATTTCAAAAGGGCATCTACAACCACAAGATTTGAGAAAATTCATCTTCATATTATGTTTTCCTTATGATTGGTTGACTCTTATACTAAATTAATATGTTCAATTTATGTTTCCTACTTGATCTAACTATCCACAAATGGCAATTTAACAGTGGAAAGATATGATCCTACTTTGGTATAAATTGTATATGCAATATCAAGGTATGAATTAATATGTTCAATTAAGAGATGTTAAATGAAATGAATAAAACTAATGTAATGCAAATAAGGGAGACCAATGCCTTATTGGGTAAAACGGAGTCAAATGAAAGCCTTTAATGAATGGTTTCTATCTAGCAGGTCCTCTAATTGTTTGGCATATAACTATGAGTTTACAACTGGTATAAACATGCAAGAGTGTAAATGATAAACCCTAGTTGAGGCAAAATATCAAATCTAATAATCTGATTCTTCTTAATGATCCAAATGGCATTCCTAGATTACTGTAATTTATTGAAAGGAATTTTAATTCTTCTTTAAAGAATCCAGTAAACCAAATCACACAAAAACAACAAATGTGTACTGATAAATAGAATATATACTTGATACTTCAATTTAAAAAACCAAGAAACATCAGATTGGAGACAATCAAATAATCGCAAGAATCCAACAAACAATTGATACCAGAATGAAGCCACTAAATCAATAGTCTTTCATTATCTCCTTCAAAGTTCATACATGCAACATAGTCTCCTTGAATGTCATCATTTCTGAAAATTTAATGCTTACAACAGTCTATCCTATTCTAATTCTATCTTCTACCCCTTAAATTTATCCAACAACGGATACTTATACATCAGTTTGCAAAAGGACGTGCCTTTTCAAAAAGGTTTAAAGCATAAAAGATTTAACAAATCCACTATTAACTAATTTCTCTTGAGCCACAAATGGATTGCAGACATATGCTCTGTATAATCCTGGTGCTCATGAGTGTCGGCATCTCCCAACGCATCGTGGATCACAATCTCCATCATTATCATTTGCTCATTTTTCTCACATGCTGCATCCAATATGACATCTTTCACAGTGGCTGTCTCCAGCATCCCTTGGAGTATTGTTTCACACTCACTTTTCCATGTAGTCGCTTCCTTCATTTTCCCTTCATCATCACATAACTTGGTGAATCTATTTTCGGCAGCCTTTGTCAATTCCTGCATATCCCCTTGTAACTCCACATAGAAATCCCTGTGCCTATCCATAATACAATTAGCATTTTCAATCTCTTCATTACTAGTAGTGTCCTCCAATTACTCAATTCTTTCCTGAATTATGCTATCCACTCTCCTGTGTTCCTTTATTGCATCTACGTACTGTGAATGTTTTCCCCAGAGTTTATTTAACCAAGTGGTTAAAACAACCTTCCTTTTTTTATTATTGCAGCAAATGCATCCATTCTCCCTTGAGAGTATGTAGTTGACACTTCCCAACGGTCTTTTTTCTGTGAACTTTCACCTTGAGTGAGCATCCTTGTTGGTTCTGTTACACCACCTACCAAGTCTTTCAAGCGTTCATTCTCTCTCAACATCCTCTCATTATTGGTTTTGTACATCTCCCTTTCCCTTATCAATGCTTGGATTTGGGCTTTATTCAACTTGGCTATATTTATCCCAATATCAGCAGTCGCTACAAGATCAACCTCCCCAGCCTTTAGGGTCATGACATGTCTGAATGCCTTTTCAGTATCAATAATAATTGATTTCTTGTGAGGAGGATACAAGGCCCAAATCATCAATGTTTCATCATCAGGATTGTATCTTGATCCTGTGTATACCTCTGTCACCTTCTCTATACTGAGCTTGTGGGTAGCATTGTTATCTTTTAAGAAATTATCAAAAACTAATGTAGAATTCATATCCAAACCTGGAAAAATCATAACACCTGCCTTTTCAAGCAACTCCCTCCCCTTTTTCAGGGGTCATGTCAATCATCTCTTTGTTTGCTTCATCCTTTAAGCTTTCTTACAGTTGAACCTCATTCCCTGGAGTGAGATTTTCAACCTGTCCCCTTATCTCTTTCCCTTTTTGCTTATATAAAAATGTCTTAAACTCTGAGGTCTTTATAAATTCATCATTTGATATGAAAGACCTATAGTCTTCATGTCTTGTATCTACATCCATGGTTTCCTCAACATCTGTTTCTCTAGAAAAATAGGAATACTCCTGAGTCTTCATTCTTGAAACTTTCCTAGATGAGCTTTGTGGCCTGTCTATTTCTAAAATCCTCTTAATGGAGGATAACAACTCAGCATCCACCAACTCCTGATTATGTTTTTCAATCATAATTTCAGCTTCCTTTGCCTCCAGGTTTTTGATTATGTCATCAGATTTAAAGGGCAGATGATGGTACCCTCTGAGATTTACTTTTTATTTGGCAGAGTGGATATACCCTTCTGGATCAAAATTCTTTCTCACTGGTGCTCTGCTCATGTTGTAGTGCAATAATTTGTCCAAAATCAGATCATAACCTTCCTTGGCTAATACATTTAAATCACTAAAACACAATGTACTGGGCATAAAAGCCTATTTCCCATATGAACTTAAGTTCATAACACTGGATTAATCCATTTGCCTAACAATTTCAAGGTATGCAATTCTATCAGGGACAATTCTGGGCAGAATGAAAGGTGTATCCTCAAAGCCATAAACCCTAATCATTGAGGCATTCTCTAAGCAATACCAATCCCCCTAGTTATGGTTAATTGGTCCATTGTAATCTCTAGGCCTAAGAAACCTTTCTACTTGTTCAGATAAAGAATAATCACAAGGATGGCTAAAAAATCTATACAAGGGTTTCACAAAGAATTCTTCAAAATGCAAGAAATTTGAATTGGAAAACCTACTATCCCAAACAACAGTCCATAATTGAACAGGCAATGGCCTACCTTCCTTGTTAGGTTGTGAAATCCTCAGCTCCTGGGGCCATACACCTAACTCTTGTCCAAAATACAACACCAAGTGCATCAGCAGTGAGTAATTTCTAAGATGGAGAATAGAAGCACCACTCTTTACCACCATCAAACCTACATCCAGCTCCTTAAAAACATGTGCAACATAGTCAAATGATCTAGAATTGTGGTACTGGATGTTTGTAGAAATCACCATGGGCACAACCGCCATATGCTCAAGTACCTCCATCCCTAATACCTGTCCCACTAAGTAGTAAGTATATTTTAGGTAAGGTTCGAAGAGGTCTACATGAAAGGGTGGCCCCTCACTGTCTTCCATTGGAGTAGGTTTGCCATGACACCTAATTTTGTGCAGAGGTAACCTCCACCCTTTATAAATGGTGTCCATCCTTCTGAACTCACTATCGAGCTCTTCACTCACTACTTTGTCACTGAATATTCCCTCCATTCTAAAAACCTCAGCAATTGCATTCTCAGATACATGTATCAATGGATTCCCTGACAAATCACATATAGCTTTCTTTTTTGAATCATAGTGTCCAGCCAGCAATTTTACCAGTTCGACATTAATAAAAACATTAGGGCACACTAATTTCCCTAAATTGAGCCTCCATGGATTGCATATTGGCTCAAAGCAATTTCTCCTATGATAATGGAAATTGAATAACTCATAGCCTCTAATCGGAGTCCAAACATCACCTATAAATTTGCATTTGTCGTCCAATTTGTCAACTTCCGCTTTGAGCTGTGCAGAATGCCTAGCTTTAGGTCCAGAACCAGGTAACTAGTCTATGAGGTCTTGATTTAGCTTCCTTTCAATACCTTCTGGTTGCAACTTAGTCTTTTGCTTTTTTGCTTTTGATTGGCTTCCCTCCCCGGGTTTTCTTCCCTTTAGTTTTCCTGAACCAATGCCTTCCATAATTCAAATTTTTATGAATTATGAGAGGATGAGAAACTTACTGTAACTTCTTCCAAACTCAAGCCAGGTGAATGCCTTAATTGCTCTGCTGGTTCCCTTGCTCTCCTTCACTTTGAATTCTATGAGACAATGATTTCAATTGATCATACCCTGATATGCAAAATCTCCTACGCTTTGTGGCACCATTAATGTCTTTTACCAATTGAGACATGAATGCTGCAAGTTTTTTTTTTGAAATTCTCGTTGTCACATCAGGGTTCAACGATCACCCACCTGCCAAGATGTCTTGCAGTTTCCCCGACATCACAAGTCTCCTCGATAGTTTCTTTCCTTTTGCTTTTATATCGCCATGACTTTCATTGAAACAACTATCTCTCAGACTTAATGAAGCGGACCAATGGTTCTTTGCCTTACTTTGAAAGTACTTTGTCTCACCGACATGTTCACTTTATCGATTATGTCACCGAGACTAAGCAATTTGTTTTGGCGACAGAATAATACTCGCTGTGATGTCTCTTAGATCTCCCCGCGGTGACATGTCTCACCGATACGCCTCTTCTTTGGCAAGACAATGAGCATCATCTTATCAATACCCTTTATCTCCGCATGCTCAATTCTGTCGGTGTAACCCAAGGGGTCGGTAAGACTTTTATGAACTCTTACCGACATCGTTTGTCTTACCGATTGAGTCCTCCTTTTTCTTTATCAGAAAGACCAATAGCGCTTCGGCTAGTGTTTTCAAATATCTCTCCAACAACCAAAGTCTCTCCGATATACTTTACTTTTCTCCAATTGGAAAAAGGTAACTTAGCTCGATATGACCTTACACCGTCACGCCGATACCTTTTGTCTTGCCGATAAGTAATACAAACCTGCATTCTCCTAGTGTATAACTTTATCAGTATGACCCGTTTGATGTCTCGCCGATACAATAACATCGATAAGACATTTCAAACCTCTGGCCAGTATGCCTATTCAACATTCACCCATCCGCTAAGATGTCTTGTAGTTTCCCTGACATCACAAGTCTCCCCGATAGTTTCTTTCTTTCTACTTTTTTATCACAATGACATTCATCGAAAAAACTATCACCCAGACTGAATGAATCAGGGCAACAGTTCTTTACCTTACTCTGAAAGCTTTTCGTCTCACCAAGATGCTCACTTTATTGACTTATGTCGCCATGACCAAGTATGTGTTTTGCCGACAAAATGATACTCGCCGTGATGTCTCTTAGATCTCCCCGTAGTGACATGTCTCACCGATACACTTTTTCTTCAGCGAGACCATGCGCATTGTCTTCTCGACACCCTTTATCTTCGTATGCTCAGTTCTGTTGGTGTAACCCGAGGGGTTGGTAAGACTTTCCGAATTCTCCCCGACATCGTTTGTCTCACCGAGTGAGTCCTCCCCTTGCTTTATTGGCAAGACTAATAATGCTACGAGTAGTGTTTTAAAATCTCTCTCCGATGACCAAAGTCTCTTTGATAGAATTTACGTTACTCCAATCAGCAAAAGGTAATTTAGCTCAATGTGACCTTACATCGTCTCGTCGATACTTTTTGTCTTGCCGATAAGATATAGAAACCCGCATTCTCTCTGTGTATAACTTGATCGGTGTGACCCTTGCTATGTCTTGCCGATACATTTAGGATATGTATATTATCATCAATGAGACTTGCATCAACTTATGCCAATATTTTCATATGTAAAGATTTTAATGTTAGATGAAATTTATGGGGCGTTATGGCACAATTTTAAATTGGATTTTGGTAAAATATGCTATGTGAGGATATTTTTGTCTGCATTACGAATCTTTTTTCAGAGACTAACAATCACAAAGAAATAATGAATTTGTCAAAATTTGATAGTTCCAATAGCATGAAGGTTTGATGTTTCATGACAGTACTAGCATTTTAGTTATAATGATATATTTAGAGCTCATGGCTCTCCTTTGTATAAACATATCACAATTTTGAATAATATAATCAAGGGTTATGCCGTTCATCTCACTGTTATCATGGTGTGTATGATTTCCATTTTTTCTTTAATTCAAAGAGTAAATTAAAATGCTTGGATGGAGTCATAGATGGATATGTTTGTAAAGGGATTTGATAAGAAGTATTGAGTTAGGATAGAAATTGACACTGTTCTAATGCAATATTGTCAGAGATCTTATATGTTATGTGTTTGAACCTATTATGGAAATCTAAATATTTGTGAATTAATTCGACTCCCCAATAGTATATGGCACTGGCCTAAATCGTATGTGTTTGTAAGGTTATGTGTCTGTTTGTCTTAGCTTAGAGCTTGCTGCCAAATTGCAAATTAAATGACTATCTTATGTGGTGAAATGTCATTGTAATCATCTCATGCTCGAAGTAGTTGATACTATTGATGCTTTTCTGTTGTTTAAATTGATATATCAAGCATATATATATATATATTCAGTTTACTGATACACATTTGCTGTATTTGTGTGATGTGATTATTTGGTTCTTTCAAGTAAAGATTAAACCCTCCTAGTCAATCACAGTAACTAAAGAGTATTAGTTGTATCAATAAAAAGAATCACATAACTAGGATTTTCATTCTATCTCAAGTAGAGTTTTTCAATCATTTACTTGCACATTTATACAAGTTATAAACTACATCTGTGTGCCAAACACTTTGAATTATTGCCATCATAGATTACACTTTTATAGATCTTCATTAGACTCCATACACCCAACAAGGCAGTGGTCTCATGCTTTCATCTTTTGGTTTATCCATTTTATTTTTTACATCTGTTAACTGAACATATTCTAATATAATTCAAATATAATTAAAATTAAAACATCATAAATTAATTATGTAACCACATAAGTCAAATATAATTCTTTCAAGAAATTAATATCAAATAGACAATACAAATTAATGTCATTGATCTTCTTCTTCATCCAACTCTTTGTCTGTATCATCCGATCCAGATTCAACATTGTAAGGATTGGTCATATCATCATCATTGTCATTGATATTAGTTTTGATAATGTCATCATCCACATGGATATCATCTTCATAAACATTAACTCCTACATTATCATGATCTAGTTCCTCCTCTTCGACATCTTCGTCAGGCACATCATCAACTAACTGTTGATCCTGATCATCATCTACATCATCTTCTATTTCTTCAGTATCTTCTTCTTCCACTACATTATACTTTACCGGCCTTCCTCTTGGATCATGTCTAACAACATATGACCAACTCGCTTTACCTGGAACCTCTGAGTAAAATACCTACTCACATTGGCTTGGAAGAACATAGGGCTCATTTCCAGCTCACTCAAAATACCTTGTATTAACCATGGTAAATCCATTATCATGTTCAATAATAGTTCTCTCGGGATCATTTTCATTCAATCGTAGCCTGTACCATAGGATGACGAACAAAACTAATTTGAAGGACTTAAAGTCACACTCAAGTATATCATCCAAAATCCCATAGTATTGATTTTCTGAGACTTCTGGATGTATGTTGCTTCTAGATGAAACATTAGTCACCTGGAAGACTGGAGTTATCCTAGAATCACAAGTTTTCTTTGTGTCATCCAGCTTTTTGATTCGAAATTTACGACCATTGCACCATATAGCCTTGTGGTGTTTCACCTACAATATGTCAAACATGTAAAACTTATTGCAATATCGTCAATTGATAAACATATTTATTCTTGGCCAAATGTATGCAAAGAAAAAATCTCAACATATATATACATCAATATAATTGAAAATAATTAAATAATATGGGTGATTAATATATTTATACATACCTGTTTATCTCTTAAACCATATGCTAAATCAATTTCCCTTGGTGTAACATTGGAATCTCCATTATGATGAGCTTCTTTAACCAATGAAGCCACACCTTCCTATGTTAATGCGTGACCAGATTGTTGACATCATTCAATCCATACCATCATCCAATCAAGATTGTTTACGACGTACAAATGTAGTGCATCCCACTCTTGACCAACTGTATCAAAAAAATTTGAAATTCACAAACGACGTATAATTAGTTAATTACCACGGTATATGACCTTAATTTATAATTGATGTATATTGAAGATTAATAATTAAATAAGTACAATATACATAAAAACCAAATGTAAAATGTATTCTAATTAATCTCCATGACCATCTTATAATTACCTAACACTTTCCTCAATCTACCTTTCCCCATCAGGTACTCCCCTTTGAATTTGTTAATGACTTGGGATCCCGAATGCGATCTACATGGATCTTTGCTACAAACTTAGGAAGATATTCAGTAATGTACACCATGGTCTGGTATACCATGTATCCCTCCACCATAGAACCCTCGAGATGTGCTCTTTGTCTAACCAAAGCCTTCAAAAATTTCAAGTGCCTCTCAACCATCCACATTGACCTTGTGTGTACAGGTCCACACAATTCAATCTCCTCAACTTGGTGTATGAGGTAGTGTTATTGTGCATTGAAAAATGTTGAAGGTAGACACTTTTCATTTCACACATTAGACAAGGAATTCTTCTCTTCCAATAATTTATATCTTCTTTATGGATTGCTTTAGATGACAACCATCTACAAGTGATTCAAGGCACAAATATATTAATGAGATTTAACAAAAATATACAACAAATTGAACAAATATCGCTACTTACCTCATGTATTTTCCAAGATCATATATAACTTGCTTGACATTGTTGTCGAAGTTGTCTAGGAGAGATAGAGGTAGAACGTACTGCAACAATTATAAAATGATCTTTTCATTAATATTTTTCCAAAAGTAGTAAACATAATACATTGAAAAGTACATGCAGTATACAAATATATATATAATATACCAGAATAATTACCTTAATGAAGGTATGCCAATCATGCGTTTTCATCCCTGACCCAAATTCACCTTTCTTTGTTATGATATTGTTTATGTTGGTAGCAAATCCTGTGGGAAATTGAATTTTTCGTATGACTTGTTTTATAGCATTGCTTTGCTGCTCCATTAATAACCAAGGAAGGGCACTTATATTAATTTGGTCTCCATCGCTATTTAATTGAATGACATTTTTCATTGCATGACTGGCTTCCTGAATGTCACTACAAATTTTGATAATTTTTTCTTTGTCATGCCTTCCATCCAATATTTTCCATAACGTTTTTGTCATATTATTTCCAATATGCATTGTATCAAGCAAATGCACAATTTGTAGTTGCTCATAGTAGGGCAACCTACTAAATTGTCTGGGATAACTTTTCAGTCCCTGTGGAAGCCGACCATTAATGCCTTGACGACCTTCATGAAGCATATAAGTTAAACAAATTAACAATGACAATCATTGTCAATTACAACATGATCACAAAATAAAAATAAAAATTCAAAACATATCATAAATGATAGATAAACAATTTGATCCAATGTATAACCTTGATGATTAATTCTATTATATTCCAACTTCCATAGGCGAGGTGTCATTCTTCATGGTTTTGATGTAGTCTCTTCTTTCCCATTGAAAAGATGTTTTTCAGTAGTTCGATACTTATGATTTCTGTGGAGGAAGTGCCTATACTCATCAAACACCTGCTTTCCTAAACTTGTTGAATGATGAGATTTCATCTTTGGACCACAAATTGGACATGCAAATTTTCCCTTTGTTTGAAGACCTACAAATCATATATAATTGGATTAAATATGTCAATTTTTATAATTATATATAATGAATAGATTATTTTAAAAACATGCATGATATCTAATTCATAAAATTAAATATCGTTAAAGTCATGCAGTCGAACGTTATAACATACCAAAAAAATGTGTTAGCCCTGGGGCATCATGAATTGTCCATACAAGCATTGCATGGAATTGAAATTATCTTTGTCTTATTGGTCTAGATACGTCATACATAGTGATGCCATTCCATAACTTTAGTAACTCGTCGATAAGAGGCTCAATATATACATTCATATCTTTAACTTGGTACTTACCTAGTTGAATGAACATAAACATTACATAATTATTATAACCATTTTACTGCAATATATATAAATTCATGTACATGACTATTGAATGAAAAAACATATAAGTCATTATGCAACAAATAAGACAAATGAGATGCTACTACGTTAAAGAAAATTGATGTAAAAAAATACCTGGAACAATCATTGCCAACATTATGTGCTCCCTCTTTATTGACACCCATGGAGGAATATTATCGTTCATAACAAAAATAGGCCACACTGAGTAAATAGATCTCAGCTCTCCAAATGGATTGACACCGTCTACTGCCAATGAAAGCCTGAGATTACAAGGTTCTTCTTTAAAATGTGGCCATTTTTCCTCCATGTCCCTAAATGTAGAACCATCTGCAGGAATTCGAAGAATCTCATCTCCACTTCTATTATGTGCATGGTAATCCATAAATTGCGCTAAGCTTTCACACCTAAATAATTGTTGCATACGTGGAATAATGGGAATATAATGAAGAACCTTGCGAGGCACCTTTTTTGTTAGTTGATCTGTTCGATATCTACTGATATGACATTCCGGGCATTCTATTGCAAATTCATGTTGTTTATGATATATAATATGATCATTGGGACATGCATCTATTGCTTGATACTCCATTACAATATCTTTCATAATGCTAGATAAATCTCGATATGAGCAAGGTAAAATATTTGATGGTGGTAACAAAAATTCACCAATCAATCTACAACAAAAAATAACTTCTTAATATAAAGAATATTAAAGGTACATACTTCATCCTTTATTTACTAGCGATGAACTAACAACAATTAAAATAGATGAAAAAAGATGACATATATGACATACCTTAACATCCATGAGATTTCTATGTTGGATAAACCATTCATAACCTTCAAGTTCACCAGCAACAATACAACAGAGAGAAGAGTTGTTTGGGAGCCTTCATAAAGGGGCTCATATGCCTTCTCAAGTATAGGTAAATCATGAACATCATCAAAGTCATCTCGATCAACATGATCAGATGTGCCACTACATGTGTCATGGATCAATGTATTTGTACCATCATCTTCAATTAGGTTTTCTGGTGCATGATCATCTTCTTCCATAGGATCATTAACTTCATCTTCGATATTCACAGCTCCATGTTCCTCTGCTTGCAAAACCACATTCTCTGGGCCGTGATAATTCATATCGTGTGCCCTAGGGTGCCCCACCTTTATAATAATGACAGACACAAATAAACCATGATCATGATCAAGTGATTTTTTATATATATATCAAATGTTAAAACAATATAAACATTTGCAAATTCAATCAATATAAACACATATAATGAACAACTTACCAATGGATGATAATCATGCCCCCCTTCAATGTGACCATGCTGCCTACAATGTTTCTCAGCTGTTGTGATTAAAAGTCTTCTCGTCTTTAAGCCCTTGCAATTATTGCAAGGACAATAACATTTCCCATCACCCTTTCTTTTCAATATAGCCCACAATCTAGCAACTGTCTCTTCATTTTGTTCTGGACTAATATTATCTGACATGATTTTTCTTTACCAAGCTTGAATGTTTAGATCTTCAAAAAATATCAAACTCACACGCACTCCAATAATTTTTAATCATACACAGGTAACAAAATATAATAATTATGATATTTTACACCAAAAAAAATCGGCATGCAACCACCCCTGCAAAAGAGAAGATAGTCTGAAGTTAATGACCCCAAAAAACACTTTCAAATGCTAATTCCAGAAATTATTAAATTCTAATTTTACAATGATTTCCAACTGTTATACTCCTAAAATCAGAATATTGAACTTGCACAACAAAATCTGGAAATGAAATTCTCAAAATGCAGCTAATAGGCCTCAACAATTAAGGCCTACTCAAGACTTTGTGAAGTCTCTGCAAGGTTTTCAGGCCTTACTTGATGATTTCAGTAGGAGGATTAAAGAGTTGGTAAAGAGTTTTGATGACTGGAGTGACACATCTTTACCAGATATTGTAGATGCCCAAGGAAATGTTAGATCACTGCAGCAATGGCAAGACAGGGTAGATGAAATCATCAATGCACAAATCAAATTGATTTGTGATGAATCAGATTATGACATGTTGATGAGTAGTATGGATAAAATCATTAACACTAGCACATTTTTGGAATCTTTTGAAAGGGAGGCGAATCAAGTAGCAGTAAAGTATACAACTTACAGTGCAAAGGTAAATTAGGTGGTAAATTTTAATTGGCCAACAGATGAGGAATATCAAGGATGGGTAGAAAAGTACTTAACTGAACAAGAATAGGACAGAGTCTACAACCGATAGTGAACAGCTCAACGGTTATGGTTATAACAAATTTTGGCTATGTCTTGGTGGCAGTTTTGGTGCAAGTTTTCAAAGTTTGGCAAATGCAACAGTTATTCTCCAGTGGACGGGATGAACAAGAAGATTCTCCAGAGACTCAGCTGTTGTAACCAATTTTTGAAATGTCATAAGGTGGTCCAAGTGACCAGTGACAGGTGTATTTCTGGTCTGATGCTTGTTGCTCCTTCATTTTCCCTATAAGAAGGATTTCAGGACCAAAAATATGGCCGGTTAGCAAGTTAGATATCTTTAGTTCAGGTCTAACTGAAGTTGCAGAGCGAATTTGTAAAGAGCTTGATATTATAGTGAAGATACTATTATTAGGTTTGGTGTGATTCTGTTGTAGGTTTTAGTTTCATGGGTACTTAATTTTCAAGACAGTACTAGCATCTGAATGAAAATTACTCATTTCAAGGTCATGTATCTCCATTGTATGAATATATTATTATCTTGAATAAAATGATCAAGGGTTATTCTGTTTATCTCACTGTTATGGTGTGTGTAATTCTCATTTTGGCTTTAATTCAAGGAATTAATTAAAATGCTTGAGTGAGGTTATAGGTGACTATGTTCATATAAGGATTTGATAAGTAGTATTGGGTTAGAATATAGATTGATGGTATTGTAAGGCAGTATTATTTGAGATTTTATATGCTATGTGTCTAGAAGATAAACTTGGTTACAATAAAAAAATAACCAACACCTTTGATATTATCTAGCTATAGCTCCCAAATCTATTGCAAATTGATCATTAGGGTTAAAATTGAAACCTTGCAAATATAATCTTTGTCCAAATCCATCAAGAATTTTCCATTAGTTATAAACAATTCCCTTATAAAGAATTTGTGAAGCCAGGTCTAAAATCTATATATGAAATTCTAAAAATGCACAAGACTATAAATGAAATCTGATGAGATGTTGCTTTCGAATATGATTTTCAAACCTAGAAGTACAAATCTGACTTCACAAATGAATTCTGGAAAAAGACAATGACTTCCCTCAACCTGGCGATATCTTCTTGAGTTTCTTCTAATTTTTCCCAAGAAAACCATCGAGCAAAACA
>CM021101.1:797983970-798113200 GCA_007115665.2 Sequoiadendron giganteum
TATTATATTTTGAAATGCATTCTCTTCCCGGATTCAGGTACAAATTGCACAAATAAAATCAGCACATGGAGTGGTTAAAAGATGCTTTGGTGTCAGGGAATCAATACTTGGAACCACGCTTTCCTTTCCTCTGTAACAAATTAATCATCATTTTATTTTAAGATTTTCTTCTCTTACCAAGCAAATGATGTAAAGATAACTGATTAGGAATTAGCGATCCAGTAAAAAATGGACATGTGTATCCTCCGGCCTAAAGCTTGTTTGCTCCCTTGTTTTTATAAAAGGGAATTCTGGGTCGAGGAATAGGTCTGTTGAAATTACTTAAGATATGTAAGAGAAGAATCAAGTAGAGAGAGAGAAAAGAATATGTCCAATTTTTTGAAGCTTTGAGTCTATATGGGAACTTAGTAAATCATGGGGTTTTGGAGCATACTTATGCAAATCTTGTGATTGTTTTGAGTCTATTTTCTCTTCTATTGTAATAATTTGCATGAATTTTTAATGAAAATTCTATCAATGATGATGTTCGTTAAATTTCATTTGTCATTTCCTATGGATTATGTTCGACTATAGCTCTGGTTCAATGGACTTGTTAAATGCTTTAGTTGTTCAATAAGTTCATGCAAATTAGCACATAGGATTTGCTAAAGAGTAATAGATTCATGTATTGATGAATGGATGGTAATGCCTTACATACAGATCATAGATGCTCTAGATGAAAGTTACCCTGTAGTTTAGTTTCCAGTTTGACTCTGTGCTTTAGGATATGGCACTGGTACTCTGACTGCTTATTGTTCTTGTATTTTTTGTTATAGCTTCAGGCAATTTCACTCGAATATTTCATAAAAACACACTTAGGTGTTATTTCAATTCCTTGTTAAATAAGAGCTGAATTCTCCTGAGAAATAGCCAATTTCGTGAAGGATTATCTTGTTTAAACTTAGACTGGAATTTATCTGTTGTTTATCCACATATGAGCAAATCATTCTCATCATGAATGACAATATATTTTAGGGATACCCTCTTGGATCTTACAGAGTCCGAAGTGTAGGAGAGATAACAGTTTTGTTGCATTTTTCTCGTTAAGTTGGCACAGTGCCTTCAGGACTTTTAAAATTGAGTATGACAAGCTCATAGAAGCTTCTGCAGGTTCTACTTGGGTTGTAAAAAATGCCAACATTATGCACTATTTTGGATGAATTACAACATTATGCAAGACTATTTCTCAAGTCTTGTCAAGTTCCAAGAGTCGACACCATGCCCAATGGATAAGTTTAGGCAATTGGTGAGGATGTTTAGCTAGAAAACATATAGAAGATGTCACCAATTTCTTTACCTAATTTAGCTTCTAACTCAATCAAGTAAAGTTGGGATAGTTTTTGCAAAAATAAAGATAAAGGTACACATTCAATTCTACTAAGTTCCATTCATATACACAAAAGTATTATCAAATGAATTACAGTTCATTATGCACATGTATACAAGAGAAAGATTACACAAAATTTTCACAAATGTCTTTTATTGATAATTACAAATGTATGGTGTCCCACACAAGTTGTGGGAATAACTATTTCAATACAATATAAGACATAAACTATACATTTGAAGAAATAGAAAGGAAAGAGCATATGGAAAGAGTAGGGATCCATCATTGCCTAAATGATGAACCCCAAAGTTGAACTGTTGCCTAAATGATACACCCAAATTTGAACTATTGCATCATTGGAAAAGTATGATCAAATTCATCTATTATGAAGAATTGGTCTATGTGCCTCTAGTAATCACTATAAAAATGTGAAAGACAAAGCTATTTTATTTTTTCTGTCTTATCTTATACCATTTTACGAGAATGGGGGGGCCAATGTGCGAGAAGATCTTTGGAAACTAGGCATGAAAATTGCAGGTTAAAGAGAATGGGGGTGCCAAACTTACAGTACTCTTTGTCCCTTGGTCGTTGATTTTCCCTGAGTGCCCTCAACCTAGTCCTCGGCGCTGGTATTGACCTTGTTTTAGCTCCAAACTCTTCATCGGCGCTGGTATTGACCTTGTTTTCACTCCTCCAAAGTCTTCCTCAGCGCTGGTATTGACCTTTCACTTGTCCAATTTGATGAGCTACAACCTGCTTTAGTTAGGTTTTAGAGTATGTTAATTAAATTTAAAAAAATTATGGCACCATTTAGAGTAGTGAATATAAAGCAAACAAAGCCTATTATGGCGCCATTTAGAGTAGTGAATATAAAGTAAGCCAAGCCTATTATAGTCATGAGGGAAATAATAAAACTCCTAGGATACTTTGTGAAACCATTTTCCTTGGTTAAAGGGAGGCCATAAAATATACCTTTGGATTTTTCAATCTTCAAATATGAGGATTTGCAAGGTTCTTAGCAACATGAGTAATGGAAATGTGTGCAACAAGAATTTTTTAACACACATGGAATCTCCTTGCCAAAGAAAGGGGCTTCATAATTTAATATGATAATTTTTCTCAGCTCTAGAATCAACTTTTAAATCTTCTCCTAATAGAGCCAAAATCACATCTTCTTGTGTTTGAGAAGTCACCAGCACTGAACATAACCATCAAGCAACTTTTCATCAAGATTATAACATCACCGTTGATTTTGAGCACGTGCACCTCAGAGCCACTTTAGTAACCTGTCATATAATGTACTAAAACTTGAAATAAATATTAAAGCACTTTGATTAATAGTAATGTTATAATATTAATATATTAAATAACAATATTATATTACATTATATGAATTATAATGATATATTTGATATATTAAGATTATATATAATCTATATATAGATTAATAGTAATTATATTAGATTATTAATATTATTGGTATATTATTAATAATATTAATATTTTATTAGATTAATAATAATTATAATATTGTTAAATGATTAATTATATTACAAATGAGCACTGCTTTCAAATTCTTAGCTTTGAATGAATGGTTGAAGCACCAATGTTGAATGTTGCAACTCTAGTAGGCATGAATAGAAGTAGAGGAGATTTTTTGGGAGAAGAATTTTTTCTAGTGCTAGGTTATATAGGGTTAGGTTATATAGTGTTTGAGCCTAGCCTCAAACACTACAATTAGGGTTAGGTTATGTGTTTTCTTTAGGGTTAGGTTTGGGATTAGGTTTATGGTTATGGTTAGAGTTTAGGGTAATCCAAATCATAACCTAACCCTTTTTCTCTAAATCTTAACCTTGACCCTAACCCTAACCTCAACCAAAACTCTAACCCCAACCCTAGCCCTAATTACCTAACCCTAAATATTATTTATTTTATTAATTAGTTGCATTCACTCTAATAACCCTAAACCTATCCCTAAACTTAACCCTAGCCCTATCCCTGGCCCTAATCCTAACCCCAACTCTAATCCAAATATAAAAACAACCCTTAATCATAATTACAATAACCCTAAAACTTCATTCTAGATATAACCCTAATACTATAATCCCTAATTCTAATACTAAACCCTAACCCTAATTTCATATCTAATCCCAACCATAACCAAAACTCTAAATCTAACCCTAACCATAAAACATAAACCCTAATCTAATCCTAATCCTAACATTATTTTCCTAACCCTAACCCTAACTCCAAACCTAACACTAACCCGAATACTAAATCTTAACCCTAATTAAATACCCAATCATAACCCTAAATTGTAACATCATCCTTTGAATTGGATACTACATCAAAAATTATGTGTTACAATCATTGCTTCCATTGTTGGTATTTTTACATTGGGATGCATATATTTTTAAAATCAACAAAATCTTTTAATGTCTTAACCAAATTAATATTATTAATTGTAATTTCAAACTTATAAACATGTATCCAATTTAGAACATAAATAAGAAATATATGGTAATAGTTTCTTCAAAAAACAAAGTGATGTGGACTAGAAGGACTATAAGGACTATAATGATTTTAGAATATACACATAATGGATTTGTTGAAAATGTTTTAGAAACTTTCAAACAAATGCAATTGGTAGATGCAAAGAAAAATTCCACAACCTAATGGAACTTCAGAAAATTGAAGCTGGGGTTAGAGGGTTTCTAAATTGCTCAGGGTAACCTTCAGTATGGATCAGTCAAAACCCTCTTGTTATGTTTTAACGGTGACCTATTGCCATGGTAGACCAGTCACTTAAGTGAGGTTTCATCCCTCTCGGGTCATGCTTAACGGGCCCTATTTCACCTGATTTTCCGGTCTTTTTGGCGTAATGGCCTAGGTATTACATCGCCAAAAATTTCAATGCGGGCCCCACTTAAATGTTCCATCTGAGGGCTGATGAGCTATCCGATCACAGAATTCGATCTTGACCACTTCTCACAGACCTCGCAGGTTTGTCTACTGGCGTCATCAAAGTAGTGCGAGGTTCACGAGATATGGCCACGTGGCATGAATGGATGAATTGGTTTTCTTCCCAAGATGTTCGATATGACAGGGGGCCGTCTTTTCATCGGTAATAGCCATCAATAACGGGGTAATCATGATCTCTCGCACACCTCACACAGGCAGAGTAAATATCCGGGAGAGTGTTGCGAGGATCGCGAGGGAGTGGCACATGGCTTTTGTTTTCGTGCCAATGAGATTATATGGGACCCATTGTGTGGACTGGGTCTATTCTTCTATGGGATTTTGATTGGATATGTTTTCTGAAGGCATCGACATGGATTGTCAACATCCATTGACTTGATCTCCACCCTTCGTTTGTTAAAGTGCCTCCTGAATCGATGGTTCATTTATAGGGAAGAAGTGTGTGAGTTGCCCGTGTGGCATGTATTACTTGGCTGTTGCTTGTGTCATTAATGATACAGGTTTCTTTTCTCCCGAGGATCTCCACCTGATTTACTCCTACGTGCAAATAGTGCCATCCTGTTGAGGGTATTCATAGTTATCTGGATCATTAACTGTGCAAGTGCTTGAATTTCCTTCAAGTAATTGTACCCTGCATACTGGGTTGCTCTATAAATGCTAACTGTATTGTATGTAATCAGCATTGCATTCTCTTGTGTCTTAAGTGCAGTAAGGTTTTTCTTCTGTTTGTGGCTATGCTCTATTTCTATCATGAGTAAATCAGTTAAGCGAAGGAGTGCGAGGCTAGATTCACCAGTCATGAAGAAATCCGATTCTCCCATGTCTCACAAGGCTATTATTAGGAACAATGGGAAGAGGCCAGTACATTGTTCGTCCCCGATAATCATCTTAGATTCTGATGAATCTGAGAGTGATTCTGATTATCGGTACTATTTGGCTTCCTTGGCTGATCTTATGGGAGTGGATGAGGAGGTTCTGGAAATTGAGCTAGTGTCTGCATTAGCTCCAAGTCCAGTTGTTCAGGAATGTGCTCGCAAGGTTGGTAAAGAGGAGGTGGTGCCATCGCTATCGCAGGCTCGAACTCGGAGTGGTTGCTTGTACCGGGGCCATGTTGCTTCTTCATGATTACTGGCAGTGGGTCCATTGGATGTGTCTTCTCTTCTCTTGTTGTTCTATCAAGTGGATGTGGATGTGGATATGGACGTGTGCGTGCTTTGCACAAAATTTTGTTTTTCAATTGGTTATTTCATAACCGTTTTGATTCCTTTGTTCATGCACGGTATCATTATGACAAGGAATGTAAATTTGAATTTCATTTTGGTGCTGAAATTCAATTTGGTGTCACAATTTAGCCTAATTCTTGTTGCTCTCCTATTCTATAAAGGAGATTTCACGGCTCATTGTGAAGGGTCAGAAAAATTTTGTAATCCGATGCTTGGAAGTTATACAGTCCTCTTTATTGTTAAAGTGTTATGAACATTTTGTTTCAGGAAGTCATCCTGGGGTTAGGTTTATATAGAGATTAGTGTGATATGCTTTTTTAATTACTGATATCGAAAGAAATCTATAAAATTAAGATGGTTTACTCTCCTGGGTGTGTGCCATGGATTATGAATAGCTTTATCAAAGATTCATCTATTCAGTTTCACTAGTTAATTGAAAATGTGATTCATTTCCTTGCTTTAACTCAAAGAGTTAATCAAATGCTTGAAAAATAAGTTACATGTTCATGGTTGTATATACTCAGGATGCTTGAAGAAGTACTATCTTAATATGCTAAAATATCTTATGATAGTAATGCTATATGAGATGGGTTCATCGTATCAGGATTTTGTTTTGTATGACTTTGTTGCCCTATGGATGAAGCACTGGATAATGTTTGTGTCATTTTATTAGTTCAAAACTATAGGTTCTAAGCAAGGATATCCAAATACTGAACACAAAAGACTTGAATACAACCTTGTCCTCCTCAGGGAGGTATTGTAACAAATAAGTGGGTCAGTTCTGTTGCTCTTTGGTACTGGTAGTCATTCTCTGGTCTGCCAAAACCTTGAGATGATCACTATCCCTTTGAGTGTGTAGGAATTGTAATCTATACACAGGAAGTGTTCTTACCAATCATGAGACATTCATATGAACACGTTTAGGTTTACCCACCTTGGTCCTACAGAGCCAAAAGTGTAGGAGAAGTCACTCCTTTATTGACTCTCATTAGTTGGCCATTAGTGGTTGTAGTTGTCCTCGATAGGGGTTGGCTACCTCTTAGATATCTAAAACCTCTACATGGATTGTATTTTAAACACCAACACAACCTTCACCAAAATCCTTATTGGTTTCCTTCATATGGGAGATTTGGAACAAGGTATAGACATCCATCAAAGCATAATATGAAGATGATTTTTTTCAAATGTTGTGGTTGTCGATGCCCTTTTAAAATTTATATAGAATGTGGAAGGATAGAAAAAGCTTGTGAACTATTTGACAAAATGTCTCAAAGAATTGTAATCTCTCAATTTATTTTAGTGTCTATTTTTTTATACCCCATGTCCCAAATTGGGTATAACACAATAGACACTAAAACAAATTGATAGATTGTTATGAGGGCAGTGATGAGACTTTTCTAATTAGAGTGTATTCCATGAGATTACAATTATTCAAGGCATTATGTCAAATAGTTCATGAGCTTTGTCTATCCTCCCACATTTTGCATAGATTTCAAAAGGGCATCTACAACCACAAGATTTGAGAAAATTCATCTTCATATTATGTTTTCCTTATGATTGGTTGACTCTTATACTAAATTAATATGTTCAATTTATGTTTCCTACTTGATCTAACTATCCACAAATGGCAATTTAACAGTGGAAAGATATGATCCTACTTTGGTATAAATTGTATATGCAATATCAAGGTATGAATTAATATGTTCAATTAAGAGATGTTAAATGAAATGAATAAAACTAATGTAATGTAAATAAGGGAGACCAATGCCTTATTGGGTAAAACGGAGTCAAATGAAAGCCTTTAATGAATGGTTTCTATCTAGCAGGTCCTCTAATTGTTTGGCATATAACTATGAGTTTACAACTGGTATAAACATGCAAGAGTGTAAATGATAAACCCTAGTTGAGGCAAAATATCAAATCTAATAATCTGATTCTTCTTAATGATCCAAATGGCATTCCTAGATTACTGTAATTTATTGAAAGGAATTTTAATTCTTCTTTAAAGAATCCAGTAAACCAAATCACACAAAAACAACAAATGTGTACTGATAAATAGAATATATACTTGATACTTCAATTTAAAAAACCAAGAAACATCAGATTGGAGACAATCAAATAATCGCAAGAATCCAACAAACAATTGATACCAGAATGAAGCCACTAAATCAATAGTCTTTCATTATCTCCTTCAAAGTTCATACATGCAACATAGTCTCCTTGAATGTCATCATTTCTGAAAATTTAATGCTTACAACAGTCTATCCTATTCTAATTCTATCTTCTACCCCTTAAATTTATCCAACAACGGATACTTATACATCAGTTTGCAAAAGGACGTGCCTTTTCAAAAAGGTTTAAAGCATAAAAGATTTAACAAATCCACTATTAACTAATTTCTCTTGAGCCACAAATGGATTGCAGACATATGCTCTGTATAATCCTGGTGCTCATGAGTGTCGGCATCTCCCAACGCATCGTGGATCACAATCTCCATCATTATCATTTGCTCATTTTTCTCACATGCTGCATCCAATATGACATCTTTCACAGTGGCTGTCTCCAGCATCCCTTGGAGTATTGTTTCACACTCACTTTTCCATGTAGTCGCTTCCTTCATTTTCCCTTCATCATCACATAACTTGGTGAATCTATTTTCGGCAGCCTTTGTCAATTCCTGCATATCCCCTTGTAACTCCACATAGAAATCCCTGTGCCTATCCATAATACAATTAGCATTTTCAATCTCTTCATTACTAGTAGTGTCCTCCAATTACTCAATTCTTTCCTGAATTATGCTATCCACTCTCCTGTGTTCCTTTATTGCATCTACGTACTGTGAATGTTTTCCCCAGAGTTTATTTAACCAAGTGGTTAAAACAACCTTCCTTTTTTTATTATTGCAGCAAATGCATCCATTCTCCCTTGAGAGTATGTAGTTGACACTTCCCAACGGTCTTTTTTCTGTGAACTTTCACCTTGAGTGAGCATCCTTGTTGGTTCTGTTACACCACCTACCAAGTCTTTCAAGCGTTCATTCTCTCTCAACATCCTCTCATTATTGGTTTTGTACATCTCCCTTTCCCTTATCAATGCTTGGATTTGGGCTTTATTCAACTTGGCTATATTTATCCCAATATCAGCAGTCGCTACAAGATCAACCTCCCCAGCCTTTAGGGTCATGACATGTCTGAATGCCTTTTCAGTATCAATAATAATTGATTTCTTGTGAGGAGGATACAAGGCCCAAATCATCAATGTTTCATCATCAGGATTGTATCTTGATCCTGTGTATACCTCTGTCACCTTCTCTATACTGAGCTTGTGGGTAGCATTGTTATCTTTTAAGAAATTATCAAAAACTAATGTAGAATTCATATCCAAACCTGGAAAAATCATAACACCTGCCTTTTCAAGCAACTCCCTCCCCTTTTTCAGGGGTCATGTCAATCATCTCTTTGTTTGCTTCATCCTTTAAGCTTTCTTACAGTTGAACCTCATTCCCTGGAGTGAGATTTTCAACCTGTCCCCTTATCTCTTTCCCTTTTTGCTTATATAAAAATGTCTTAAACTCTGAGGTCTTTATAAATTCATCATTTGATATGAAAGACCTATAGTCTTCATGTCTTGTATCTACATCCATGGTTTCCTCAACATCTGTTTCTCTAGAAAAATAGGAATACTCCTGAGTCTTCATTCTTGAAACTTTCCTAGATGAGCTTTGTGGCCTGTCTATTTCTAAAATCCTCTTAATGGAGGATAACAACTCAGCATCCACCAACTCCTGATTATGTTTTTCAATCATAATTTCAGCTTCCTTTGCCTCCAGGTTTTTGATTATGTCATCAGATTTAAAGGGCAGATGATGGTACCCTCTGAGATTTACTTTTTATTTGGCAGAGTGGATATACCCTTCTGGATCAAAATTCTTTCTCACTGGTGCTCTGCTCATGTTGTAGTGCAATAATTTGTCCAAAATCAGATCATAACCTTCCTTGGCTAATACATTTAAATCACTAAAACACAATGTACTGGGCATAAAAGCCTATTTCCCATATGAACTTAAGTTCATAACACTGGATTAATCCATTTGCCTAACAATTTCAAGGTATGCAATTCTATCAGGGACAATTCTGGGCAGAATGAAAGGTGTATCCTCAAAGCCATAAACCCTAATCATTGAGGCATTCTCTAAGCAATACCAATCCCCCTAGTTATGGTTAATTGGTCCATTGTAATCTCTAGGCCTAAGAAACCTTTCTACTTGTTCAGATAAAGAATAATCACAAGGATGGCTAAAAAATCTATACAAGGGTTTCACAAAGAATTCTTCAAAATGCAAGAAATTTGAATTGGAAAACCTACTATCCCAAACAACAGTCCATAATTGAACAGGCAATGGCCTACCTTCCTTGTTAGGTTGTGAAATCCTCAGCTCCTGGGGCCATACACCTAACTCTTGTCCAAAATACAACACCAAGTGCATCAGCAGTGAGTAATTTCTAAGATGGAGAATAGAAGCACCACTCTTTACCACCATCAAACCTACATCCAGCTCCTTAAAAACATGTGCAACATAGTCAAATGATCTAGAATTGTGGTACTGGATGTTTGTAGAAATCACCATGGGCACAACCGCCATATGCTCAAGTACCTCCATCCCTAATACCTGTCCCACTAAGTAGTAAGTATATTTTAGGTAAGGTTCGAAGAGGTCTACATGAAAGGGTGGCCCCTCACTGTCTTCCATTGGAGTAGGTTTGCCATGACACCTAATTTTGTGCAGAGGTAACCTCCACCCTTTATAAATGGTGTCCATCCTTCTGAACTCACTATCGAGCTCTTCACTCACTACTTTGTCACTGAATATTCCCTCCATTCTAAAAACCTCAGCAATTGCATTCTCAGATACATGTATCAATGGATTCCCTGACAAATCACATATAGCTTTCTTTTTTGAATCATAGTGTCCAGCCAGCAATTTTACCAGTTCGACATTAATAAAAACATTAGGGCACACTAATTTCCCTAAATTGAGCCTCCATGGATTGCATATTGGCTCAAAGCAATTTCTCCTATGATAATGGAAATTGAATAACTCATAGCCTCTAATCGGAGTCCAAACATCACCTATAAATTTGCATTTGTCGTCCAATTTGTCAACTTCCGCTTTGAGCTGTGCAGAATGCCTAGCTTTAGGTCCAGAACCAGGTAACTAGTCTATGAGGTCTTGATTTAGCTTCCTTTCAATACCTTCTGGTTGCAACTTAGTCTTTTGCTTTTTTGCTTTTGATTGGCTTCCCTCCCCGGGTTTTCTTCCCTTTAGTTTTCCTGAACCAATGCCTTCCATAATTCAAATTTTTATGAATTATGAGAGGATGAGAAACTTACTGTAACTTCTTCCAAACTCAAGCCAGGTGAATGCCTTAATTGCTCTGCTGGTTCCCTTGCTCTCCTTCACTTTGAATTCTATGAGACAATGATTTCAATTGATCATACCCTGATATGCAAAATCTCCTACGCTTTGTGGCACCATTAATGTCTTTTACCAATTGAGACATGAATGCTGCAAGTTTTTTTTTTGAAATTCTCGTTGTCACATCAGGGTTCAACGATCACCCACCTGCCAAGATGTCTTGCAGTTTCCCCGACATCACAAGTCTCCTCGATAGTTTCTTTCCTTTTGCTTTTATATCGCCATGACTTTCATTGAAACAACTATCTCTCAGACTTAATGAAGCGGACCAATGGTTCTTTGCCTTACTTTGAAAGTACTTTGTCTCACCGACATGTTCACTTTATCGATTATGTCACCGAGACTAAGCAATTTGTTTTGGCGACAGAATAATACTCGCTGTGATGTCTCTTAGATCTCCCCGCGGTGACATGTCTCACCGATACGCCTCTTCTTTGGCAAGACAATGAGCATCATCTTATCAATACCCTTTATCTCCGCATGCTCAATTCTGTCGGTGTAACCCAAGGGGTCGGTAAGACTTTTATGAACTCTTACCGACATCGTTTGTCTTACCGATTGAGTCCTCCTTTTTCTTTATCAGAAAGACCAATAGCGCTTCGGCTAGTGTTTTCAAATATCTCTCCAACAACCAAAGTCTCTCCGATATACTTTACTTTTCTCCAATTGGAAAAAGGTAACTTAGCTCGATATGACCTTACACCGTCACGCCGATACCTTTTGTCTTGCCGATAAGTAATACAAACCTGCATTCTCCTAGTGTATAACTTTATCAGTATGACCCGTTTGATGTCTCGCCGATACAATAACATCGATAAGACATTTCAAACCTCTGGCCAGTATGCCTATTCAACATTCACCCATCCGCTAAGATGTCTTGTAGTTTCCCTGACATCACAAGTCTCCCCGATAGTTTCTTTCTTTCTACTTTTTTATCACAATGACATTCATCGAAAAAACTATCACCCAGACTGAATGAATCAGGGCAACAGTTCTTTACCTTACTCTGAAAGCTTTTCGTCTCACCAAGATGCTCACTTTATTGACTTATGTCGCCATGACCAAGTATGTGTTTTGCCGACAAAATGATACTCGCCGTGATGTCTCTTAGATCTCCCCGTAGTGACATGTCTCACCGATACACTTTTTCTTCAGCGAGACCATGCGCATTGTCTTCTCGACACCCTTTATCTTCGTATGCTCAGTTCTGTTGGTGTAACCCGAGGGGTTGGTAAGACTTTCCGAATTCTCCCCGACATCGTTTGTCTCACCGAGTGAGTCCTCCCCTTGCTTTATTGGCAAGACTAATAATGCTACGAGTAGTGTTTTAAAATCTCTCTCCGATGACCAAAGTCTCTTTGATAGAATTTACGTTACTCCAATCAGCAAAAGGTAATTTAGCTCAATGTGACCTTACATCGTCTCGTCGATACTTTTTGTCTTGCCGATAAGATATAGAAACCCGCATTCTCTCTGTGTATAACTTGATCGGTGTGACCCTTGCTATGTCTTGCCGATACATTTAGGATATGTATATTATCATCAATGAGACTTGCATCAACTTATGCCAATATTTTCATATGTAAAGATTTTAATGTTAGATGAAATTTATGGGGCGTTATGGCACAATTTTAAATTGGATTTTGGTAAAATATGCTATGTGAGGATATTTTTGTCTGCATTACGAATCTTTTTTCAGAGACTAACAATCACAAAGAAATAATGAATTTGTCAAAATTTGATAGTTCCAATAGCATGAAGGTTTGATGTTTCATGACAGTACTAGCATTTTAGTTATAATGATATATTTAGAGCTCATGGCTCTCCTTTGTATAAACATATCACAATTTTGAATAATATAATCAAGGGTTATGCCGTTCATCTCACTGTTATCATGGTGTGTATGATTTCCATTTTTTCTTTAATTCAAAGAGTAAATTAAAATGCTTGGATGGAGTCATAGATGGATATGTTTGTAAAGGGATTTGATAAGAAGTATTGAGTTAGGATAGAAATTGACACTATTGTAATGCAATATTGTCAGAGATCTTATATGTTATGTGTTTGAACCTATTATGGAAATCTAAATATTTGTGAATTAATTCGACTCCCCAATAGTATATGGCACTGGCCTAAATCGTATGTGTTTGTAAGGTTATGTGTCTGTTTGTCTTAGCTTAGAGCTTGCTGCCAAATTGCAAATTAAATGACTATCTTATGTGGTGAAATGTCATTGTAATCATCTCATGCTCGAAGTAGTTGATACTATTGATGCTTTTCTGTTGTTTAAATTGATATATCAAGCATATATATATATATATTCAGTTTACTGATACACATTTGCTGTATTTGTGTGATGTGATTATTTGGTTCTTTCAAGTAAAGATTAAACCCTCCTAGTCAATCACAGTAACTAAAGAGTATTAGTTGTATCAATAAAAAGAATCACATAACTAGGATTTTCATTCTATCTCAAGTAGAGTTTTTCAATCATTTACTTGCACATTTATACAAGTTATAAACTACATCTGTGTGCCAAACACTTTGAATTATTGCCATCATAGATTACACTTTTATAGATCTTCATTAGACTCCATACACCCAACAAGGCAGTGGTCTCATGCTTTCATCTTTTGGTTTATCCATTTTATTTTTTACATCTGTTAACTGAACATATTCTAATATAATTCAAATATAATTAAAATTAAAAACATCATAAATTAATTATGTAACCACATAAGTCAAATATAATTCTTTCAAGAAATTAATATCAAATAGACAATACAAATTAATGTCATTGATCTTCTTCTTCATCCAACTCTTTGTCTGTATCATCCGATCCAGATTCAACATTGTAAGGATTGGTCATATCATCATCATTGTCATTGATATTAGTTTTGATAATGTCATCATCCACACAGATATCATCTTCATGAACATTAACTCCTACATCATCATGATCTAGTTCCTCCTCTTCAATATTTTCATCAGGCACATCATCAACTAACTGTTGATCCTGATCATCATCTACATCATCTTCTATTTTTTCAATATCTTCTTCTTCCACCACATTATACTTTACCGGCCTTCCTCTTGGATCATGTCTAACAACATATGACCAACCCGCTTTACTTGGAACCTCTGAGTAAAATACTTGCTCACATTGGCTTGGAAGAACATAGGGCTCATTTCTAGCTCGCTCAAAATACCTTGTATTAACCATGGTAAATCCATTATCATGTTCAATAAAAATTCTCTCGGGATCATTTTCATTCAATCGTAGCCTGTACCATAGGACGACGAACAAAACTAATTTGAAGGACTTAAATTCACACTCAAGTATATCATCCAAAATCCCATAGTATTGATTTTCTGAGACTTTTGGATGTATGTCACTTCTAGATGAAACATTAGTCACCTGGAAGACTGCAGTTATCCCAGAATCACAAGTTTTCTTCTTGTCATCCTACTTTTTGATTCGAAATTTATGACCATTGCACCACATAGCCTTGTGGTGTTTCAACTGCAATATGTCAAACATGCAAAACTTATTGCAATATCGTCAGTTGATAAACATATTTATTCTTGGCCGAATGTATGCAAAGAAAAAAATCTCAACATATATATACATCAATATAATTGAAAATAATTAAATAATATGGGTGATTAATATATTTATACATGCCTTTTTATCTCTTAAACCATATGCTAAATCAATTTCCCTTGGTGTAACATTGGAATCTCCATTATGATGAGCTTCTTTAACCAATGAAGCCACACCTTCCCATGTTAATGCACGACCAAATTGTTGACATCATTCAATCCATACCGTCATCCAATCAAGATTGTTTGCGATGTACAAATGTAGTGCATCCCACTCTTGACCAACTGTATAAAAAAAAAATGAAATTCACAAACGACGTATAATTAGTTAATTACCACAATATACGACCTTAATTTATAAGTACAATATACATAAAAACCAAATGTAAAATGTATTCTAATTAATCTCTGGTGCAGGAGCACACCTAGGCTAACCTCCATAGTTAGGATATTTTGGGCTTCTATCTAACATTAGCCAAGTCAGAGTAATTGTATGTTTGTTTTGGACCTTAGAAGGTCATTGTTGTGGCTAGGTGAGTTAGTCATTAGGACTAAGGTCACCAAAGTTAGTCATTGTTAATAGTTTTTACATTGCTTAGCCTTAGTAGCTTAAGTTGGGATTTGAGTCTTAAATGTGTTCTAAACACATGAATGATGTTAGAAAGATTCCATGAGGCCTTTAATGGTGTTGGTTACTCGAAATATAGGAGATAGAGGTCCTAAGAGTTAGGAAGGTGGCATAATGACAGAGTTGCCAAATGTTGTTACAAAATTGTCATGACAACAGTTGCCATTATGGAAAATGTTGCATGCAACTCGGTTACATAGGATCCCCTAAAGGATAGGAGTGGGGGATCGGACAACATACCCTACAAACATGGTGAATGGAATCTAATATGAAGCAGGCTCGAGTTCAAGAAAGAGGGAGATTGTAATCAAATTTTTGGAATAGAAGATAGCTCTACAATTTCTGTTTTTATGTGAACTCCGAGTGTTATTGAGTGACAGTGATATTAAGTGAATTGGATGTTTTGATTTAGTGTTAGATTCATGTTCATGTGATAGTATTAAACTTTTTTCATTCTACAAGTAAGTTGATTTAAACTGTTTTAGTGTCCTGAATAGATAGGTTAAGGTTTAAGGGTTTTACTGGTCCTGTCTTGACCAACTTGTGTTTTTATGGCTCCCCCATGAAATCTAGTCACGGGATTTTCCTGAGGGTAGATGGATGTGTTAGGGGAGCCATTGGTCTGTACATATGTAGAGTTAGGAGTCATGGAGAGTGGAACAACTGTGTTTAATGTCAAGTCCTAGGTGAGCTTAGAGTGCTCGGTTAGAGGTTTGACAGTAATGAATTGAAGAATTTAGGCAAGGGATTGAGGTACAGTACAAAACAAGTACATTTCCAAGTAGGGTATAGACATATCCTAACATGATAGAAGGATTAAGGTTCTATCAATCCATTTGGCTGAGGTTTGAGCAAGAAAACTAGTGGGGTCATACAAACTAGGCCTAATAACCCTATTTAACCTAGATAATAGGAAACCAGTGTACAGAGGACTTAGGAGTATAGAATATTTTGAATCCTTCAGAAAATCCAAAAGGGTATTCGAATGTGGAATTTGTTTTTTAAGTTGTTTGGAAAGTTTGGACAGGAATGAAGTAAAGTTCTCTGTCAAGGGCTAGAAGAAATAGGCCTCCTCAAGACCAATTCTTGAAACCGGTAGGAAAGGAGTTTGGAGATCTGTTGATGGTTAAAATTACACAAACAACATTAAAACATAATATTTCTACTCTATTTCTCTTGAAAAAGAAAGACAACATGTAGTAGCCTAACTCCCAAGGTCCTGGTAGTTGGTTCTCAACTGTCTGATGTCACTCAATTGGTTCATGCAACTATAATATTCAAGGGGCCTATGCTGGTAACAAAAGATTCAAACTATGACTCTTTTTATTGAAATAGTTCCTGTAAATCAATGGGTTTTAAATAAAAGAAAAAGATAGGACAAAGGGGTAAAACAATAAGTATGAATCGAATTTATCTAGTATCTGGACATATAGTTTCAACAATGAATGTTTCCTAATAGATCATAAAAACCATAAGATGATATAGTCTATAGCATAATCTATACCACTGCGTACATTTTAGGTGCTTAATTAAATTCGCATACTCTTCACAAATATTCCAAGGGTTTCAAAACAACACACATTCATTCATCATCAAAATTATAGATCAACAGACTTTTTAATAACTTCAACTCAATGACAATCTAATAAGATAATCTTTAAATCTGATTTCTTCTAATGACTTTCATCACATAAGAAACTATCATGCTTCAGCACAATCACTGGCATTCAGATGGATTATAACTTATTACCTTATCAAACAAACAATTTAATTCCAAACACCATCTTTCGAGTAAACCAGTAATTCTATTAACTATAAAAGATCAAGTACACTGTATCTCTGTAAAAATCACTAAAAAATTCTATCTCCTAGCATTAGGTAAGCCAATCTAGTTCTCAATTAGCTGACCCTTATAATATGATACCCATTTGGTATTTATGATATACAAAAAGTTCGAACCTTACTTCTATTTTAGGCTTTCCACCTTTTTAGGAATTTAGACTCTCTTGGAAACTCAGATCAATTTGATCTTGAGTTCTTACATTAGACTTTCAGTCTTAACTAAAAATAGAAGATAGAAGAGAAAAGAAAGTCATGCGCTCAAAAAGCTATTAGTGTTGTATGCATGCAACATGCAAAGAAGGAGAACATCATGCATGTAAGGATTCATGCATGTGAAGCTGGATCTGCTAGAAACTCATCATAGCTGGTGAAGACTTGTTGTAGAGTATCCATCTCTGGCCCATCAATCCAGTCATCTTCAAATTTAATCTGATCCAGCTCAACTGCAGCAAACTCCTTCATACTTTTCACCTTTATTAACTCTCTCCCAACTGCTTTTATCTCCTCTTTGACCTCTACAAGTCTATCTAACATCAACTCTCTGCCATCATCTCCCTTTTGCATAAGTCCTTGGAATCTTTCATCCCACTTTTCCTTTATTTGATTAAAAGGCATGCCCTCTTTTGTAAATGCATTTATATCTACAATAATAGCAATAGCTGCTTCTAATTCTTCCAATTGCTCAGTTAAATTATTTACAGTCTCTTGAATCTCATCCTTATGCTTGCTCAAAAAGCCAGTCCTAAACTTAAGTATGCAAGAAGTCTTCTCTACAAATTCTTTGTTATCATCTTCAAGTATAGATTGTTCTAGAAGAGTAGTTAGAGGCAATTCACTCACCTTTTCTAACTTCTGATTGTATTCTTTGTATTCCTCTTCTTGCTTTTCTAATGCCTCAATGTATTGATACATCTCTTTAATCAACCCTTCAGTATCCTTGTAGGCTTCAAATCCTTTCACTAAAACCTCTCCTACCTCTTGGTTAAATTTATCTATCCACCTGTCTACCATCTCTGCCTTTCCTCTAACCTGCACCAAATCATCAACCTCCTTTTTGCTTAACAAAATAGGAGTCTCAATGGCTGCAACTTGTTGTGACCTTGGAGAGGAGACACTCTACAAGAATGAATGTAACTGATCCAATTGAGCTTTAAGCTCATCTTTCTTTTGTTTGTCCTTCATCATTCTTGATTTAGTTGTTGAAGCCACTACATCAATTAGATTCATTTGTTGATTCCTAGTGGGTCTTCCCAAATTAACCATACGCAATTGATAGTTTGTTAGCTGCATATCCCCTACCTCCTTTTCTATCATAGGCATGGCACATTCAGCTACTATCTCCCCTTTATCTGTGAGTCTGGTAGAATGTAATATTTTAGCCTTCTTCTTAGGCCTTTCCTGTTCAATTCCCTTCATCATGTCCTCCCAATTAAGAGGTTGAGGAGGTGTTCTGACTCTCTTCTGTAGGTCTAACTTCAACCATATAGGAGCATTGGGAGCAGTCATCATCATGGAAGAGGAAGCAGCGATTGTAGAGGGTGGCTAAACATTTACCTCAGGTTGAGAATCAACCTTTGCTTTCTCTTGTTGCTCCTGCAGCACATGCATCTGCACCAACTTCTCAGCCTCTTCTCTATCTCTTTGTTCTTGTATTTTTTTATCTTCTTCTTTCTGTAACTTCTCTTCCTCCATCTGATTCCTCTCTACTCTTTCCTTTTCCAATCTTTCCTTTTCTATTCTTCCTGCCTCCAAAGCCTTTTGCTTCTCTTCTTCTATCCTCTCTATTTCTAAGGCCTTGAGCTTCTCTACCTTTTCCCTTTCTTCTTCAGCTTGTTGTTTCTTTATTAGCTCTTCAGCATCTCTTTCCTTTCTTAGAACTTTAGCTTCTTCCTCTTTTTTTCGAGCTTCCTCTGCAAGTTTCAGTTTAGTAACCAGGATTTCCTTTTCCCTCCGGTTTCTTGCTTTCTCCTCCTCAAGATCATTGATCTTCTGTATCAATTCTAACTTGTCATTTTATGCTTTGATCTTGAGCTCATGCTCTCATTGCCTCATTTGCTCCTCTACTTCATCAGTTTCTACCCTTGTTTCAATTTGTTTTTCCTTTACTTGCTGTTGGTGAAGTAGAGCATCAGCTTGCACCTTAGCATCCATTTCCTTTTGCTTCTTTGTTGCAGCCCTTGCATCAGAATATCTCGTAGCATCTTCAAATAGTTTCCATTGCTCTTCTTGTGTAAGAATCTGCTCAATAGTATGCTCTAGAGGCATGTTTTCTTGCAAATCCTGCTCTGACAGAGTTTCATCTAAATCTATCTCTCCACTTCTTTTCCTTTAGCAGCTTCAACCATGGTATGAAGAGCTCCTTCTTGAACCTCTTTACTTTTCTTTCTTGTGAGTGGGGATTGTATGGATGACTCACCCAATGTGGGCATAGAAATAGTAGATCCTATTGGAACATCTCCCTCTGGTGCCTCTTCTTCTTCATCGACCACCTCAAGTTCTATTTCTTCAACATTTGGAGGAAAGAATTCTAATGGATCCTTGGAAGGTGTATTTCTTTTAATTCTCTTGTATCCTTTACCCTTCTTAAGGACTGGTCCTTGAGGAGCTTGAGCTTTCATCATCAACCATTGCACACTTCTATCCAAAACTACTCTTCCAATTTTCTTAATATCAATTGTTTCTTCATTATTCCAGTCTATTGGATCTAAGCTTTTGGTGCCAATGTTCAAGGCTTCATATGAGGGATCCAATACAATTCCATCATCCACCAAAGTGTCAGAAATATTTTCTTTAACACCCAACTGTACCATAAGTGCAACTTATAATCTTTCATAGTTCTTCTTCCCTAAGTCATATTCATCCTGTCGATCACACCAAAAGTCCTCTAACAAATTAAAGTGTCTAGTGAACACTGAAGGTAATAAGGCATACATTTTCTTCCTTGGATCAAAATACTTACAAGCTGTATACAATCCCAATTTCAATTGTATCAACTCATTACAAACTACCTTTTCTCCCTTCAAGTGTTGACAGCCATATTCACCCAATTTCATGGGAAATTTATGACATCCAGTTTTATGCTTGATCCCAAACCTAGCATTAACTCCAATGGCTTGATACACAAACTCCATAAGCACCATTCTATTACTACAGCATCTTGGAAGTAAATGTGGATGGCCTTCAAAACCAAATAACCTGAAGTATGTAAATTTGGGGTATTAGATATACCAACTTCCCAATTCAACAATGAATGCCATAGCTTCTTGACTTAACCTATATCTTGCATCTCCACTCAACCGATTGATGACCACATATAAAAATGAATCATTGACTCTTCCAAAATGAGTCTCAACAACTTGAAGAGATAACTGATCATAATGTTCCCATACCTTCTTCTACCCATCCAAGGCTCCTATTATACCTACTTTGTTTAATCCCGGGAAAATCCCCAATCTTGTTGCAGCATAAACCACATACGAAGTCATGAAGAAAGATTTAGTCTGTCTGACCCTTGTGAGTTGATCATGTATGGCATCAGAAACAATCATTGACCAATCAAACTGGTAATCACCTTGAAAGATTACTTGAATGAAATGAAACATCCATTCTTTGAATTGGAAGGTATCCCTCTTCCCAAACACTCTAGACAACATTAATATTAAGTTAGATACCTCCTTCTTGAAATCTGCCCTCTTTGGCTGGTCTGCAAGCTTGCTTAAAGATTTCTTCTCTATGCTTAACCATTTTTTGTTTAAGTGAGACTTATTGGAGTCTTTATGCTTGCTATATTTCTCCAATGCCTCTGCTTGAGTTAGCTACACCAAGTTCTTAGGATCAGGAACATTAAATATACTTTGGAACATTTGTGGAGTAAGATCTATAATCACATTATTTTGTGAATCCATGCATAATCTTGTAGTAGGATTGTAAGTACTGGCTACTGTCAATATCAACTCTGGACACTGGACTGATAAAGGAAACACAGTGATATGTGCAAGACTAGAGTCAACAATCCTTTCTGTTCTCCCTCTCAAGTTTGCTCGTTCTGCAAAGGTCTCTTCATGTAATTCTTCAAAGTTATACTGGCCCAGATTAGTATCTGTGATATCTAACTAGTCTGATTCCACCTTGCTCACTTTCACCACTAGATTCCTATGATCATACCTCAATGTATAAGGTAATTGTTTTGGTTTCACCTTCTTTATTTTTGGTGTTGTCTTTGATGTTCCAGCCGGTTGATTCCTTCGAGCAGCCTATCCTGATGTTCCTGACATCTTTCAATTTTCCTAAAAGCAAACCTCTAATTAGATCTTTAGATATCATCATAAAACATGCTTTTAAAACATACCTGTTACACATACATCAGAGTCGAAACCAGACAAAAGCTCAAAACAATCCCTTTTACAACACTACCGGACTTGGAGCAAAAACCGATATAGAAACTTCACTAACAATGAACGGGCTCGGGGTCCGAACTGAGATAGTGATCGGAACCAGGATCAGAACAAAAAAAGGATTTGTTTTTCTTTCGATTAACCAATTTTCATATCCAGTTTCAACTCCGCCTCTGCCTCCGTTATCATTACTTTTTAAAGAAGACTTTTAGAACTCGGAGTCGAAAACAGGATAGAAATGGAATCGATAACTTTCACAAAACAAAATTCTTAAGTTCAAGATCGATTCTGATCCCGCCTCCGCCAATGTTATCATATACTTCAAGGAAACCTTTTAGAACTCGGAATCGGAAACGGGATAGAAATGGAATCGATAACTTTTGCAAAACAAAATTCTTAAGTTCAAGATCGATTCCGATCCCGCCTCCGCCAATGTTATCATATACTTCAAGGAAACCTTTTAGAACTTGGAGTCAGAAATGGGATAGAAATGGAATCGATAACTTTTGCAAAACAAAATTCTTAAGTTCAAGATCGATTCCGATCCCGCCTCCACCTATGTTAATCATGACGTCATCAAATACTTTATTCATTTTCAACACAACTTCATGATTAAAACCTAGGTCGCTATAAAATGGAAAAGGAGCTTAAAAACTCTACACTCATATGACCGTGGGGAACAATTGCATCCTAAGATATCATTTTTTTTAATCATTTAAAGTGATTACAGAGACCAATGAAACCCTAATCTAACAAACCTGATAAAAACTAGGGCACAGATTTAAACCCTGCCATTCTACCAAACGACGAACCCTAATTAAACAATAAATCTAATCTACCCTAACTCACTGTAAAACCTCTAATCTACCTCACTGTAGATTTCTAATTTTAACAAACACCATTAAAAACCCTTAATCTAATCTAATCTACTGCAAACCAAAAACAAACACGATGCAATCATGATTAAGACGTGAAAGTGACGGTGCCTAAAAATAGAAAGAAACAACACGAACGTACAAGAAAATAAAGATTTATAGCAAGAGAAACAAGACCAAACAAGAACCTGCTCATTCAATCATATCAATAATCATAAATTTGCCTTAAAACAAAATGATCGAACACACGAGCAAATATAAAGCAAAACACAACAATCACGACCGTAAATCGACAAAGAACAACAAAGATAAGAAACCTACCTCAAACGCAAACAAACTCGAGCTAACTTTCTGAATTAATTTCGCACACAATATCCCTTCTCTATCTTGATCAATTTGCTCAAACAAACTCTACTACTGCTCTTTCGTGCTCTTAGATTTTTAACAATAACAATAATGATCGGTTTAACCCTTAATAAAGGTAAATATGTGAATTTCTACCTACACCGACAATCACCATTAATGCATTAAAGCGCAGTTAAGGTGAAGTCAGAACTGTAAGAAAATGAACACTCGTCTACAGTGCAACTTCAGTCAAAAAGTCAACGACAAAAGGTGGCGGGGCAGAACTAAAATGGAAACGAAATCTCAAATTTATACAATTACCCCATTCCCATTCCAGTTCCAGGTCCGCCAACTAAAAAACAAAACAAAGTAAATACAAAAAGTAAAGTAAAAGACCGACCTAATAAAACAAAACACAAAGACCGAGACTAAGCAAAAATAAAAATAGCGGACGTGGGATCGGAATAAATTGTGATTTTGCAAATTTTGATAACAACCATCCTAATTCCCACTCCGGCTCCACTTCTGTTAAAGACCAAAACAAAGGCAAAGATAAGACTGCCGGGATAGAACCAAAAACAAGCCTCAAAAGAACTTTCAAAACCCGATTCTGTTCTGGTTCTGATTCCGATAGAGAAACCAAAGAAAAACAAAGTATTGGAAAAACTAAACTCCAAACTTTGTTTCAAATACAACTAAGTACAAAAATAACAAAGGGGGACCCATTTTGACCAAGGCAAAAGATGGGGTGGTTATGCAAGGCATAACAAGATCCTCCAAGATGGATCCAGTTGGAAGTACATGGCATGCTTCCAATGTGTTTGGCACCCCTGCAATCAATTCAATGTTTGTGTGATGTTGGCACTTAGAGTCTTCTAATTGTAGGAGAGAGTTTGCACATAACAAAGTGGTGTTATTCCTTCAAGGTGAAGCACAAGGTGTGAGACTCTTGGAGAGGAGTTGGATTAGGACTTAGTTAATCATCTAAGCCTAACAAGGACCTAGAAAATATTAGGTTCCCAGAAAAAGACAAGGAAAGGTTTTCTTAGCTAGTTGTGCAAGAAAGCCTTGGAACACTTACACCAATCTCCATGACAATCTTATAATTACCTGACACTTTCCTCAATCTACCTTTCCCCATCAAGTACTCCCCTTCGAATTTATTAATGGAGTTGGCATCCCAAATGCGATCTACATGGATCTTTGCTGCAAACTTAAGAAGATATTCAGTAATGTACACCATGGTCTGGTATACCATGTATTCCTCCACCATAGAACCCTCGGGATGTGCTCTTGATCTAACCAAAGCCTTCAAAAATTTCAAGTGCCTCTCAACCATCCACATTGACCTTGTGTGTACAGGTCCACACAACTCAATCTCCTCAACTTGGTGTATGAGGTAGTGTTCTTGTGCATTGAAAAATATCAAAGGTAGACACTTTTTCATTTCACACATCAGACGAGGAATTCTTCTCTTCCAATAATTTATATCTTCTTTATGGATTGCTTTAGATGACAGCCATCTACAAGTGACTCAAGGCACAAATATATTAATAAGATTTAACAAAAATATACAACGAATTGAACAAATATGGCTACTTACCTCATGTATTTTCCAAGATCATATATAACTTGCTTGACATTGTTGTCGAAGTTGTCTGGGAGAGATAGAGGTAGAACGTACTGCAGCAATTATAAAATGATCTTTTCATTAATATTTTTCCAAAAGTAGTAAACATAATACACTGAAAAGTACATGCAGCATACAAATATATATATAATATACTAGAATAATTACCTTAATGAATGTATGCCAATCATGCGTTTTCATCCCTGACCCAAATTCACCTTTCTTTGTTATGATATTGTTTATGTTGGTAGCAAATCCCGTGGGAAATCAAATTTTTTGTATGACTTGTTTTATAGCATTGCTTTGCCGCTATGTTAATAACCAAGGAAGGGCACTTATATTAATTTGATCTCCGTCACTATTTAATTGAATGATATTTTTTATTGCATGACTGGCTTCCTAAATGTCACTACAAATTTTGACAATTTTTTCTTTGTCATGCCTTCCATCCAATATTTTCCATAACGTTTCTATCATATTCTTTCTGATATGCATTGTATCAAACAAATGCACGATTTGTAGCTGCTCATAGTAGGGCAACCTACTAAATTTTCTTGGATAACTTTTCAGTCCCTGTGGAAGCCAACCATTAATGCCTTGACGACCTTCATGAAGCATATACGTTAAACAAATTAACAATGACAATCATTGTCAATTACAGCATGATCACAAAATAAAAATAAAAATTCAAAACATATCATAAATGATAGATAAACAATTTGATCTGATGTATAACCTTGACGATTAATTCTATTATATTCCAACTTCCATAGGCGAGGTGTCATTCTTCGTGGTTTTGATGTAGTCTCTTCTTTCCCATTGAAAATATGTTTTTCAATAGTTCGATACTTATGATTTCTATGGAGGAAGTGCCTATACTCATCAAACACCTGCTTTCCTAAACTTGTTGAACGACAAGATTTCATCTTTGGACCACAAATTGGACATGCAAATTTTCCCTTTGTTTGAAGACCTGCAAATCATATATAATTGGATTAAATATGTCAATTTTTATAATTATATATAATGAATAGATTATTTAAAAAACATGCATGATATCTAATTCATAAAATTAAATATTGTTAAAGTCATGCAGTCAAACGTTATAACATACCAGAAAAATGTGTTAGCCCTGGGGCATCATGAATTGTCCATACAAGCATTGCATGGAATTGAAATTGTCTTTGTCTTATTGGTCTAGATACGTCATACATAGTGATGCCATTCCATAAATTTAGTAACTCGTCGATAAGAGGCTCAATATATACATTCATATCTTTAACTTGGTACTTACCTAGTTGAATGGACATAAACATTACATAATTATTATAACCATTTTACTGCAATATATATAAATTCATGTACATGACTATTAAATGAAAAAACATATAAGTCATTATGGAACAAATAAGACAAATGAGATGCTACTATGTTAAAGAAAATTGATGTAAACAAATACCTGGAACAATCATTGCCAACATTATGTGCTCCCTCTTTATTGACATCCATAGAGGAATGTTATTGTTGATAACAAAAACAGGCCACATCGAGTAAATAGATCTTAGCTCTCCAAATGGATTGACACTGTCTGCTGCCAATGAAAGCCTAAGATTATGAGGCTCTTCTTTAAAGTGTGGCCATTTTTCCTCCATGTCCCTAAATGCAGAACCATCTGCAGGCATTAGAAGAATCTCATCTCCACTTCTATTACGTGCATGGTAATCCATAAATTGCGCTTAGCTTTTGCACCTAAATAATTGTTGCATACGTGGAATAATGGGAATATAACGAAGAACCTTGTGAGGCACCTTTTTTGTTAGTTGATCTGTTCAATATCTACTGATATGGCATTTCGGGCATTCTGTTGTAAATTCATGTTGTTTATGATATATAATATGATCATTGGGATATGCATCTATTGCTTGATACTCCATTCCAATATCTTTCATAATGCCAGATAAATCTCGGTATGAGCGAGGTAAAATATTTGATGATGGTAACAAAAAATAACTTCTTAATATAAAGAATATTAAAGGTGCATAATTCATCCTTTATTTACTAGCGATGAACTAACAACAATTAAAATAGATGAAAAAAAATGACATATATGACATACCTTAACATCCGTGAGATTGCTATGTTAGATAAACCATTCATAACCTTCAAGTTCACCAATAACAATACAGCAGAGAGAAGAGTTGTTTGGGAGCCTTCATAAAGAGGCTCATATGCCTTCTCAAGTACAGGTAAATCATGAACATCATCAAAGTCATCTCGATCAACATGATCAGATGTGCCACTACATGTGTCATGGATCAATGTATTTGTACCATCATCTTCAATTGTGTTTTCTGGTGCATGATCATCTGCTTCCATAGGATCATTAACTTCATCTTTGATATTCACAACTCCATGTTCCTCCGCTTGCAAAACCACATTCTCTGGGCCACGATAATTCATATCGTGTGCCCTAGGGCACCCCACCTTTATAATAATGACAGACACAAATAAACCATGATCATGATCAAGTGATTTTTTATATATATATCAAATGTTAAAACAATATAAACATTTACAAATTCAATCAATATAAACACATATAATGAACTTACCAATGGACAATAATCATGCCCCCCTTCAACGTGACCATGCTGCCTACAATGTTTCTTAGCTTTTGTGATTAAAAGTCCTCTCATCTTTAAGCCCTTGCAATTATTGCAAGGACAATAACATTTCCCATCACCCTTTCTTTTCAATATAGCCCACAATCTAGCAACTGTCTCTTCATTTTGTTCTGGACTAATATTATCTGACATGATTTTTCTTTACCAAGCTTGAATATTTAGATCTTCAAAAAATATCAAACTCACACACGCACTCCAATAATTTTTAATCGTACACAGGTAACAAAATATAATAATTATGATATTTTACACCAAAAAAATTCGGCATGCAACCACCCCTGCAAAAGAGAAGATAGTCTGAAGTTAATGACCCCAAAAAACACTTTCAAATGCTAATTCCATAAATTATTAAATTCTGATTTTACAATGATTTCCAATTGTTATACTCCTAAAATCAGAATATTGAACTTGCACAACAAAATTTGGAAATGAAATTGTCAAAATGCAGCTAATAGGCCTCAACAATTAAGGCCTACTCAAGACTTTGTGAAGTCACTGCAAGGTTTCCAGGCCTTACCTGATGATTTGAGCAAGAGGATTAAAGAGTTGGTAAAGAGTTTTAATGACTAGAGTGGCACATCTTTACCAGATATTGTAGATGCCCAAGGAAATGTTAGATCACTGCAGCAATGGCAGGATAGGGTAGATGAAATCATTAACACTAGCACATTTTTGGAATCTTTTGAAAGGGAGGCGAATCAAGTAGCAAGAAAGTATACAACTTACAGTGCAAAGGTAAATTAGGTGGTAAATTTTAATTGGCCAACGGATGAGGAATATCAAGGATGGGTAGAAAAGTACTTAACTGAACAAGAATAGGACAGAGTCTACAACCGGTAGTTAATAGCTCAGCGGTTATGGTTATAAAAAAATTTGGCTATGTCTTGGTGCAATTTTTGGTGCAAGTTTTCAAAGTTTGAAAAATGTAACAGTTATTCTCCAGTGGACGGGATGAACAAGAAGATTCTCCAGAGACTCAGTTGTTGTAACCAATTTTTGAAATGTCATAAGGTGGTCCAAGTGACTAGTGACAAGTGTATTTCTGGTCCAATGCTTGTTGCTCCTTCATTTTCCCTATAAGAAGGATTTCAGGACCAAAAATATGGCCGGTTAGCAAGTTAGATATCTTTAGGTCAAGTCTAACTGAAGTTGCAAAGCGAATTTGTAAAGAGCCTGATATTATAGTGAAGATACTATTCTTAGGTTTGGTGATGTGAGTGTTCCAAGGCTTGCTTGCATTGCAACTAAGAGACCCAGTTTTTCTCTTCTAGGAACCTAGTCTCCTCTAGGTCCTGATTGGTTTAGATGATTAACTAAGTCCAATTCTAACTCTTGTCTAAGAGTTCTATCCTTTGTGCTTCACCTTGGAGGACTAACACCATTTGACAAGTTCAATTTCTCTTCCTCACTTAGAAAGTTCTAAGTGCTAACTTCTCACAAATGTCATTCTTCATTGCAGCAGTGCCCATCCTATTGAAAATATTCATAACCTTGCATATTTGAACCATTTTAGAAGGTTCTTCAACCCTATCCTTACCGGGTTCAAGGTTTCACCATTTGAGACCTTAAACATGCCTATTCCTTGTAGCCTTTACCAGTCTTGTTTTGTCAATTCTTGCTAAATTTTTCCAAAGACCCTACAAAACTAAAGACAGATTTGGATACTCATTTGGAAGTTTTAAAAGGTTCAATGGGGCTTAGGGCTTGACAACCTCCGTACACTAGTTTCCTACAACTTAGGACAATAGGGCTAAAAGGCCTAATTTCTAGGACTGACTGTAATCTTGCTTGGAACCTGCTCAAACCATAAACTAAATGATTGACATGACCTCAGTCCACCTAGTATGATGAGCTATGATGAAACTCTACTTGAACATGTACCTATTCTATACAGTACCTCTTTACCCTGCAAGAAATCTTCAAAGACATTCCTAGACCTCTAACCGAGCTCTGTCTGCTCGCCTAGAGACTACTGATAAAAAGATCCCTCCACTCTTTCATGCTTCCTAATCCTAAATCTATATACACTAATGACTCCCCTAACATTTCCACCTATCCTTAGGTGTTTCCCAAGGCTAGATTTCATGGGGGAGCCATGAAAGCACCGACTAGTCAAGACTAGACCAGTAAGAACTTAAAACCAAAACAATTTGCCTAACACCAAATATCCTACTCTAAACAACTTGCTTATCAAATGAAAAAGACTAAGATAATCCTATAGAACACTAAAAAAATACTAAACTCAGTCTCTTAATCCATTAAGCATCTCTTTCATCACAAAATTTCGGGTTGTTCTTGAAAACATTGTTGCAGAGCTCTTTATTTTACTTTCAAAAACTAATTACCAATTACATCATGTCATGAGATTCAAGTCTTGGGTCATAATGGATGCCATACCCATGATTCTAGAGCATGTTGGTTGATCTCCCACTTCCTATTCTCAAGGGAATCCAAAGGTAACCGAGTTGCATGCCCATGCTAACTTCTTTACAACATTTGGCATCTTTCTCTATGCCTTGATCCTATTTCTTAGGACCACTATTCCCTCTAGATTCTGAGGAACCAACTCATTTAATGGCCTTAAGGCATCTTTACAACAACCACTAAGTGTTTAGAACATCTTTAAGACTCTAATCTCCCATAGACAACTAACATTAAGAAAACTTAAATTACTAACATTGGCTATTTGTGACCTTAGTCCAAATGACTAACTCACCTAGCCCACAAAAGCAATGACCTTCTAAGATCTAAAAACAAGCTAACATCCTGACTTGGCTAGAGTCAAGTACAAGCCAAAATAACAAACATGGAGGTTAGCCTAGGTGTGCTCCTGCGCCATTTGGTGTCATTTTGTTGTAGGTTTTAGTTTCATGGGTACTTAATTTTCAAGACAGTACTAGCATCTGAATGAAAATTATTCATTTCAAGGTCATGTATCTCCATTGTATGAATATATTATTATCTTGAATAAAATGATCAAGGGTTATTCTGTTCATCTCACTGTTATGGTGTGTGATTCTCATTTTCGCTTTAATTCAAGGAATTAATTAAAATGCTTGAGTGATGCTATAGGTGGCTATGTTCATATAAGGATTTGATAAGTAGTATTGGGTTAGAATATAGATTGATGGTATTGTAAGGCAGTATTATCTGAGATTTTATATGCTATGTGTCTAGAAGATAAACTTGGTTACAGTAAAAAAACAACCAACACCTTTGATATTATCTAGCTATGGCTCCCAAATCTACTGGAAATTGATCATTAGGGTTAAAATTGAAACCTTGCAAATATAATCTTTGTCCAAATCCATCAAGAATTTTCCATCAGTTATAAACAATTCCCTTATAAAGAATTTGTGAAACCAAGTCTAAAATTTGGAAATGAAATTCTAAAAATGCACAAGACTATAAATGAAATCTGATGAGATGTTGCTTTCAAATATGATTTTCAAACCTAGAAGTACAAATCTGACTTCAGAAATGAATTCTGGAAAAAGACAATGACTTCCCTCAACTTGGCGCTATCTTCTTGAGTTTCTTCTGATTTTCCCCAAGAAAACCGTTGAGAAAAACATTGTCGCAATAAATAGTTGAGCTCATTTCAATTTATGCCCACCACAATTTAAATTTGTAGGACCGCCCCAATTTTGGCGAAAGATCTTCGTCGAAACGTACACAAAACAATGGCTCGTCGAAATTCCGATGAACGTCGGGGTAAAAATTTTAAAAAAATGGAAATTTGCACAAGTGCCCGATGATACATCTGATTATATAGGTTTTGTTGGAAGGTTTCGTCGAAAATTGGGGTCAAATGAGTTAGTGGACAATGTTATGCTGACGATCTCTCTTATAAACAAATATTAGACCTTAAAATAATGAAAGCCCACCTAGCCCCCTACTTTCTCGGCCCTGTTACTCGATAGCATATCCATGAGGTGGTGCATACATCCATAGATGAGTGCACATTTTTGGGATTGATGGTATATGGTTTTTGATAGTCCCCCACATGCTAATTGGGAGTGCCCATTGTATTTTTTGAGGAAATTGTATGTAGAGTTTGTTACGGGGAAAAATCCCAATTATTTTGATTTTAAATCATTTCAGGTTGTTGGTGGTGACATGCCACAACAGAGGTTAGGGGCAAGGGTTGATCCCCAATGCCTCGTGCATGTGCAACCCCTTGTTGTTGCTCTTGGTCCTCCCATTCCTACACCTGTGCATCATCGAGCTATGATCTTGGCATTAGGTTCCCTTAGTACACTCGCAGAAGACCTTGATCAACGTGCTTCTACGATAGTGGGTGGGGAGCATAGAGACGATGATGATGGAGGAGTTTTTTAAGGAGCTGGTCTAAGTACCACTCCAAGAGTGTTGAGGCTAGTCCCACATGTATGTACTAGTTGCCATCAAGTATGCTATGGACCTTATCAGGCCACACCTAGTTCGGGTGGACATGGAGATTTTGGTGGTTCATTTGGTCACATCAGTTCATTTGTAGAGTTTCTTATAGCAGGCCAACATCCTAAGGACACTGCTACACAGGTATAAATATGCAGATCTACACGTTCATTTAAATTTTTTGATGAATGTATATATGAAAGTAAAGTTGTCTATACATTTTAACAATCAAATTGTTTGGTGTACAAATGATAGTAAGGATGGGGCAATCATCCATTCCACGAGTACATACATCGACACTAGTCCTAATCGGCACCCTTATGGGGTATTTTGATTTCAATTTTTTAAATTATAAATGAAATGATTTTTAACTTGATTTTTTAATTTATAATTGAATAACATATATGCTTGAAATATTTATGTTGGTTTAGGCGAGTTAATTGGCTTCCACGTTGATTCCACCCAAAGGGTTGTCGATCACTCCACTATCGACCGTCATAGACCAGGGGCAAGTACATTTATATTGTAAATTCTTTAACTTACATTAGTATAGTTACAATTATGAGTTTTTAATTCACTATATATGAAATGTGCATGTACACTTGTAAATATTATAAGCTTGTGTTACATGTCTACATGTATGTCAAGGTTGATACCACAATGAGAATAGGCATCAGACAAACATTAGATGTTGCGGCTACTCATAAGACTTTGATTTTTTAGGTTGTTTAAAAACAATTCTACACAAAATGTGCAAACTTGAATATATATATATATTTACCTAATTCAAGTATTTACATGCTTTAATTTTGATCTTGTAGGACTTTGTTAGTGCGAATTTTAGCCCTGACCCAGACATAGTTACACCTCCAGGAGGGCATGCGAAACACGCTCTAGATCAAATGGTAATTTAATTTTTTATTATATTTAAATTCAATTATAAATTATATATTGTGAATATAACTTTAATTTTAAATTTCAAATTGAATATATATATAATTTGAGCTAATACATGTTTTAAATTATTTTTCTTTTATAGCATGAGACACATCTAGTAGTTGAGAATGTACAAACATGTCATGTAAAAGAGGGTGCACAACCTATGGATATGGTACAATTAAAATATGATAAATTATAAATTAATTTCAATTAAATCATTTTTAATTGTAGACTTGTGCATCTAATTTCAACTTTCTTTTTCTTGTTTATGTAGATTGATTCAAAGAATGTAGAGGTTACTTCAAGTGCAGTAGAGCATCCAAACCCATATATGATGTAATTTAATTTTACGATGAATTATAAATTAAATTGTCATTAAATATTTTTTCATTGTCTTACATATAATTTCATCTTTCTCTTGTATAGAGTGTTTCAGGTCATCTGCATAGTCTACATGGCATGAAGAGGTCTCTTCATTATAGAGACAATACACATGACCTAGAAACATGATTTTGTGGGTTATATTTGTTTATTTCGTGGACTATATTTCTAGTTTGTCATGTACTTTGTTGGACTTTATATTTCATGGTTCTTGAGTACTTAGTTGGCCTTTAGTTCATGGGTTGTACTCTGATGAACTTTTTTTCATGCGCTTAATATATTGGTTTCATGCACTTAATATATTTACATAAATTATGGACTTTATTATTGTTTGAAATTTTAATTTACACATATACATTTATGCATTTTATGTTCATAGTCAAGATATTAATATAGGACATTAATGTGAAATTAAATATAAATATGAAATTAAAGTTAAAATTAATAGGACATTTTAATATTTATAGTTTACAAGTTTAGTGATCTTATACATGATATGTACATTCAATAACTAGCTATAATTAGTCAATGAACTCATTCAATTCACTTCAATCAATAATTAGTCAATAAATCATAATTTACAAACAAAAGAAATTTGTTTATATACCAGAAAGGATAAAATTTTAAGAAATAAACAAAACCATACAAGATTAGAGAACAAAAGAATTAATAAATTCTATAAATATTAACATCCAACACTAATTTATAAGTTGTCAAAACAAATAATGGCATCCAATACTATTTTATAAGTTGTCAACACAAATAATGGCATCCAATACTAATTTATAAGCTGTCAAAACAAATAATGGCAGCCAATACTAATTTATAACTTGTCAAAATAAATAATGGCATCCAATACTAATTTATAACTTGTCAAAACAACCAGGTACATTGAAAACAAATAAGGGGACATCTTAAGGGGTCATAATACGATGTCTTAAGGGGACATCTTAAGGGGTCATAATACGACGTCTTAAGGGGACATCTTAAGGGGTCATAATATGATGTCTAAAGGGGATGTCTTAAGGGGTCATAATACAACATCTTAAGGGGATGTCTTAAGGGGTCATATTACATCTTAAGGGGATGTCTTAAGGGGTCATATTACTTCTTAAGGGGATGTCTTAAGGGGTCATATTACATCTTAAAGGGATATCTTAAGGGTTCTATTGGTGTTTTTAATTTCCATCTAGACTTTGAAACTCTCTAAGAGGTAGCCAACCTCCATATTCAACAACCACAAAGGCTAGTGGGCAACTAACAAGATTCAGTCAAAGACTGGCATCTCCTACACTTCTAGTTCTGTGAAACCAAGGAGGGTTTTCCTGTATGTGTTCATAAAAATGCTTCACACCTCAAGAACACTTGTATACATAGATATATTCCTATCAATGCAACTAGCCATCGTCTACCTAGGTTTTGGAAAACCAAAGAATAATAATAACTATCTAAAGCTAGGAAAGCAGGTTTAGTATAATATTTGTATCTCAAAAAAGATACAATTTGATTTTTAAATGTTCAAATCTTGAACCTTTACACTTAGAGCTACCTTCTTGTACTTCTAAAAAGGAATCTGAATGAAATACCCAGTGCCTCATCCAAACGAGCGGGAGTCACATAAAACACAACCCTGATATTATAGAACTTATCATTATAATGCTTTACATATAAGATTTTCCAGTATTTAAAACAATACTCATTAATAAATCCTAAGTACACTATCATAGACCTATAACTCCTTTTCAAGCATTTGATTAACTCATTAAGTTAAAGTAGGAAAAATGAATTACACATCCAAATATACCATTGAAGTTGAATGAAGAAACCATTGATAAATCCATTCACAATCGATGATATGCACATAGGAGAGAAATTGTCTTAATTGTTTTTCCTTAAATTTATTGATATCAATCATTACACAAGCATATCATGCTTGTTTTATACAATGCCCGACCTTGAATGATTTACTAGTTAGAAACTTCCGAACACCACAATATAATTCTTACTGTACACCACCTAATCCTTAGGATACAAAAAAATTTGACCATAACAATGATCCGTAAAATCTCCTTTATAGAACAGGAGAGCAACAAGCACTGGGCTCCATTGTTCATTTCAAAATGAATTTCAGATCCATTTCTCAAAATATTCCTCATCATCAGAAATGACTATGATATGCACAAAGGAAATCAAAAAACGGTTACACCCTAGTAACCAACTGAAAAGGACAAAAATGCCGTGCCACCCACGCACACATTCACATCAAACCTGAACCTCCAACACAACTCCAAAAAGCAAAAAGCACCACCCCAACAACACCAATCATTTCCCTGCATCCCGAGTATCCACGTGGCCCCGATAAGGGCGAGCGCTCCTATTTCTCACTTCAGTATGAAGCAAGACCACTTTCTTACCCTTGCCTATACCAACACTAGACCCGACAACATTACACAGTGCCACCACAACAATTGGAGTAACTGGGAGGACCTCCTCATCTACTCCCACGAGCTTAGTCAAGGCAACGAGGTAGCTGTGGTAGTCCAAATCAATTTTGGACCCATCACCATCAGAACCTAAAGAGAGCTCAACAGGTGACGTGCAACTTCTCGACCTCTTTTCCACCCTTTGAGCCACTGTTCTAGAAGTATCAAGAACAATTTGTTTCTCCTTTTCTCGCAAATTTGTCGCACCCATCTTGGATCTTCGTTGTACTTCTAACTTATCCATTGAATTTGCGAGCTCGAACTTAGCAAGAAAATCAATTCACCTGCAAACAAACAAAATCAAAATGCAATGATACTGATGAGAAAATTAGCGAGTATTTATCGAGCAAGCTGGTGCAGGGAACATTAATTTCTCAAATTGTAGTATGAGCAAGCGAGCGATTAGTGGCTGACATTGCCACCATAGAATAATTTTGAGCTCATGGAAAATGATATACAACCCATCAATTCATTATCAAGTGGATACTGCTCGCACACAAGGAAATCAGGATGAAATCCATTGAAAGACCCACGCCATTAATGAGAATAACTTGCAAAGCACAAATAATCCTCACATGGGTGAATTGTAATTTTTGAATTCAAACCGTCGATGTGAAATGACCTAGAAAGTTAGATGACTCAGATCAAGTCAAAGATCATTGAAAAATCCACATCACCACTTAGGAAACCCAGCAACCAATCACACCACTTGCAATCAAAAACTCGCAACTAGGCATTAGGCACCATCCAACCACTTTTTACTGTGGAGCCAAGCAACATGTCACCAGCTTACACACCTCGCGAAATTTTTTAGAACATTAATCCGAGCATGCGAGGCTTGCGAGGGATGATCATCATTAATCCTTGTCAATAAATATCCACTGTCGAAATGACATTCACTTTTCACTACTAGCACATCAAGATAGGCCCCACCCCATCGTACTCGATAGATGGTAGCATCTCGTATACCATGCACCACTTTAGTGGCATTGGTAGGAAACCCTACGAGGTCTTTGAGTAACAGTCCAGATCTAAACTCTGTGATCCGATAGTCCGCCAAATGACATATGGAAAAGTTATTTATGACAGTGGGGCTGGCTAGGAGGAAGGGAAAGGAAAACCCACAGAGGCACAAATTTTTAGGTGCAAGTTAAACATAGGGAAAGACCATCCATCTAGGCAAAATAAAAGACCGAAAGGTCAGGTGAAGGGGTCGGTAATAGTATGAAAGATAGGTCTCAGTCGGATGACATAAGAGGTTGGAAACCCCCAATAACAGGTCAATTCAAAAGTATAATGTAAGGGTTTAAAATAGTAAAGTCAATTTTAATATGGGTAACAAAACCCTAAACCCTGAACATTAGACCCCTCATTTACCAAAGATGAACAAACATGCCCAAAACCAAACAAAAATTTGACAAATTTTAAAAGTCCCATCAATGGCTCTGACTTGGGATGTATGCCCCCATGTGGGCATAGCAAGATTCTAGATCTCTGGGGAGAGTAAACCAAATTCTAAGTCCATTAGGTGGTCCTCAAACCACTCCTTTATTCATGTTTTCTTTTTCAACTTCATCTGGTGACCTTGGGCCACCAAATGAAAAATGGGAATCAACATTTACTTCTGTCAAACATAATTATGTAAAAAAAGTTGATCTCCCTCAACTCATGCTTGCACTTATCAAACCATAACAACATGAACAACTGCACCTTTGCAAACACAAGTGCTAGGCTACCTTTGTTCAAGTAGAAACTTTCTCTCTGTTCATCTTTGTCATCAAGTGGCAACCAAATCAAATAAGTAACATCATTGCCACTTTTCTTATTTTCTGATTTTGCATCAAATGACATGATTTGAAGATAATGATCAAGACCATATGAAAGCCTAGTCTGATCACAAACATCTACCTGATTAAACATGTTGAACTCTCCTAACACGAAATCATTTACAACATTATGAACATGTTCATAACCATTGTGCATTTGAAAGGCAAGAATACTTTCAAAATACTGACTATTATGTGGCAACAACTTATCACATTCATCATATGAATCATTTTCAAATTGAAAACAACATCCTTCAGTATCTTCAACATCATAATTAGTTTGCAGATCAAACTGAAAACTCTCATAAACAACTTGGTGTGTGTCATGCAAATCATCTTTGCATATGTCAAAAACAAAAGATGCATATTCAAGAGCATTCTTATATGGATCACTGCAACATGGGCACATGTTTTGACATTTCGGTTTAGGTACATTAGAACACACCTTGGTATCATAGGAAAAGGGATCATATGCAACATTAACATCTAGGGAATGAGAAAATGCATGCATCTCAAGTTTGAGAACCTGTTTTGATTCATTCTTCACATCATCATCCAACTCAAAATAACATACCTCGAGAGTAGGCTCAAGAAAATCAACATCAATAAGGGCAATAGATAAATTGTTGTGTGCACTAGTCTCCTTATGTTCAACACCACCTACTATATGTATTAATTTATAAGTGAAAATTTCAGCACAAGCTGAAAACTTTTCACCAGCAATATCAATGACACTTTTATTATAAGCTTTAGAAAAGCTCATCTCAAAAGGTGACAACAATTCCATCTCAGCTTCATACAAAAAATCAAGATAATCAATGATGCCAATACATTCATCAATGTGTTGGTTACCTTCAATAATTTTCTTTAGATCGCAATGTTGAACACACATCTCATTGTATTCCAGTTCCTCATCACTTACACAACAATCATGCTACTCTACTAGCACATTTGGAGTATACTCCAAATATTTATCATTTAAAATTTGTCTCCTCACCTATAAGCAAATGACATCATGAGGCTCTGTATTACCACAAAACTCTCGTAAGGGAATTGTTTCCACTTCATCCTTAGAAAATCAATCATCACTGCTAAATTCACAATCACTAGCATGTAGCAGAACCTCAACAACATGTGGATTGTAATCATGACATAAAAAATCACTTGGTGTGTCGTTTAATCCTCCATCACCTTGCTCCTCAAGCTTTAGTATATTTTTCCAACACTCTTTAAAAGGGCAAGTGTCATCTCCATTTTGTGCATATATTCTCTTAGTTGATTCTGCAATCTCTATCCATTTAAGGACTTGGGCAAGGTTACCAGGTTTCAATTCTTCTAGCAAAGCACTCAACCTAGGCTCATAAATTTCATAAAACAAATCAATGCATACAAAATCATCAGGTCTGAAATCTCTAGAAACTTCCATCAAAGCATCCAAAAACCTCAAAAAAAGCTTATATGGTGATTCTCCCTCTTGTCTCTTCATCTCATACAATTCTTGCACAAAAGAGTGTTGATCATCACTACTCAAATCGAGCCAATTTTCAACTTGGGTTTCATCATCATCTTCATATTGTAATGATGGATATATTACTATTGCCAAAGCATTCTTATCATAACAAGTGTTCCTTGTAGCCAGTTTCAAAATTGCACTAGGGTAACCAACACTTGCATCTAGACACCCTTTCATCATTGAATATTTCATGTTATTCTCAATGTCCATAGCCATTAGATATGCCTTATATAAATTTGTAGGTTCCTTATCTCTTAACAAGTAACCCATGCTTTTGTCAAAAGCACCAAGATATACAACCAAACATTCAACATCATTTGGTCTTATTTCTTTTGGAATTTCTCTTACAACTTTTGAAAACCTGAGATTAAAATATGGAACTAGCTCATCTTGTCATATGTGGATTCCCATAAAATGCTTTCCTACTATGCTTGGGTTCACTCTTTCACCAAATTGTTCAATAAAAACTATCACCAACTGATTCCATGAGTTGATAAAATGTGTAGGAAAATATGAGAACCAATCCTTGGCATCATTCTTCAAGGATTGCACAAATAGCTTCATAACAACATCCTCATGGCTGACTTCATAATCCCCCATCACATATTTAAAATTTTGTAGATGCTTAGAGGCAGATTCTGCACTTTGCCCTCTGTATTTAGGCAAATATTTTCTAATCTTCTTAGGAATTAGATTAGGGAAAACCTTAATACTACTGAAAATAATTGGCATATACCTTTGAATTACAATATCCCCTAAAGGGCTTAGTGAAATTTGTTCCCTTTGCATATTTGTGTTTGACATCTCATACAAAAATTTTCTTATACCTATTCAATCACTATCAACTTTATACATGGTTATCAAATACATCATTTACTAATTCAACCATGATTTTAACATTTGACTGAAATACTCATGCTTGAGTGTTTTAGAAGCATAATACAACACAAACATACTTCTCCAATAATATTACATATTGCACTATTAAAAGTATGTAAAAGATAGCCATTGTTCCTTTCTTGATTCTTAGAACAAATAATTAGGAACCATTAATCATCCCTAGTTAAGAACGCCTCTCATAATCAAAATATTGATCTATGTAGATTATTGAGAATACCTGGAAATTTAGCAGCACTTGTTCACCCTCTCTCCTTAACTGTAAATGTTATAGATCTGGGACTTTTCCTTGTATATCAACTGGTTCTTCAGACAAAGTCGCTACCTCTTCAACAGAGAAATGAATTTCAAAAGAATATGAAATTCCTTTTCAAAAAAAAATCACGTTTTGGGTCTTTGTCCACAACAGAGTCACACTCAAATACTCTAAAATCACAATGCTACCAATATTTTCCAAATCCATAACCTCTTACCATCTAAACTCAAAATTTAGATCCACCAAACAAATGACTCTGGAAGGCCACCACCTACTTTTGTGGTTTCTCTCTATTTTTTTTTAATTTCTCAGAAGTTCTCCCCAATGAAATAACCATTCAGCTAGTGACTCAAGCTGGAAAATAATTCAATCATTTTCAACCTCTGGTTACATAAATAATTCAAAACTTTAATGACTCTATAACATCACCGTTTGCAACCAAAACTTATGAGTGTGTCCCCAACAGAGTCACCATTCTGTTGGTGTTTTTAATTTCCAGCTAGGCTTTGAAACTCTCTAAGAGGTAGCCAACCTCCATATTCAAGAACCACAAAGGCTAGTGGCCAACTGACAAGATTCAGTCAAAGATTGACATCTCCTACACTTCTGGCTCTATGAAACCAAGGAGGGTTTTCCTATACATGTTCATAACAATGCTTCATGCCTCAAGAACACTTCTATACATAGATACATTCCTATCAATGCAACTAGACAACATCTACCAAGGTTTGGCAAACCAAAGAATAATAATAACTATCTAAAGCTAGGAAAGTAGGTTCAATATAATATTTGTATCTCAAAAGAGATAGAATTTTATTTTTAAATGTTCAGATCTTGAACCTTTACACTTAGAGCTGCCTTCTTGTACTTCTAAAAAGGAATATGAATGAAATACCCAGTGCCTCATCCAACCGGGCAGGAGTCACATAAAACACAACCCTGATATTATAGAAATTATCATTATAATGCTTTACATCATAAGATTTTCCAGTAATTAAAATAGTACTCATTAGTAAATCCTAAGTACACTATCATAGACCTGTAACTCCTTTTCAAGCTTTTGATTAACTCATTAAGTTAAAGCAAGAAAAATGAATTACACATCCAAATATACCATTTAAGTTGAATGAAGAAACCATTGATAAATCCATTCACAATCCATGATATGCACATAGGAGAGCAATTTTCTTAATTGTTTTTCCTTAAATTTATTGATATCAGTCATTACACAAGCATAACATGCATATTTTATACAACACTAGACCTGGAATGATTTCCTAGATAGAAATTTCTAGACACCACAATATAATTCTTACTGTACACCGCCTAAGCCTTAGGATACAAAAAAATCTGACCATAACAATGAGCCATAAAATCTCCTTTATAGAATAGGAGAGCAACAAGCATCAGGCTCCATTGTTCATTTCAAAATGAATTTCATTCTAACCAAATGAAATTTAGATTCATTTCTCAAAATATTCTTCATCATCATAAATGTCTATGATACGCACAGAGGAACTAAAAAAACGGTTACACCCCAATAACCAGTCAAAAAGGATAAAAAATACCACGCCATCCACACACACGTCTGCATCAGACCCGAACCGCCGACATAGATCCAAAAAGAAAAATCCACCACCCTAGCAACACCAATCATTTCCCCGCATCCCGTGTAGCCACGCAGCCCTAATACAGGAGACTACTCCTAGTTCTCGCTTTAGTATGAAGCAAGACAACTTTCTTACCCCTTCCTGTACCAACACCGGACCTGACAACATTACACGGTGCCACCACAACAATTGGAGTAACTGCGAGGACCTCCTCGTCTACTCCCATGAGCTCAATTAGGGCCACAAGGTAGTTGTAGTAGTCTGAATCGGTTTCAGACCCATCACCATTAGAGCTCGATGAGATCTCAACAAGTGATGTGTAACTTCCCGACCTCTTTTCCATCCTTTGAGCCATTGTTCCAGAAGTACCAAGAACAATTTGTTTCTCCTTCTATCACAAATTCATTGCACCCATCTTGGCACTTCATTGTACTTCTGACTTATTCATTGAATTTGCAAGCTCAAACTTAGCAAGAAAATCAATTCACTTGCAAACAAGCAAACTCAAAATGCAATGATACTAATGAGAAAATTAGCGAGTATTTATTGAGCAAGCTGGTGTAGGGAACATTAATTGCTCAAATTGCAGTATGAGAAAGTGATTAGTGGCTGATGTTGCCACCACAGAATAATTCTGAGGTCATGGAAAATGACGTACAACCCATCAATTCATTATCAAGTGGATACCGCTCGTACACAAGGAAATCAGGATGAAATCCATTGAAAGACCTGCACCATTAATGAGAATAACTTGCAAAGCACAAATAATCCTCACATGGTTGAATTGAAATTTTTGAATTCAAACCATCGATGTGAAATGACCTAGAAAGTCAGATGACTCAGATCGAGTCAAAGATCTTTGAAAACTCCACATCACCACTCGAGAAACCCAACAGCCAATCACACCCCTCGTAGTCAGAAACCCACAACTGGGCAGTAGGCCCCATTTAGCCACTTTGTATTGTGGAGCCAAGCAATGTGTCACCAACTTGCACACCTCGTGACATTTTCGAGAAAATTAATTTGAGCGCGAGGCTTGTGAGGGATGGTCATCATTAATCCCTATCAATAAATATCCATCATCGAAATGAAATCCACTTGTCACTACTGGTGCATCAGGATAGGCCCCACCCCACCATACTTGACAGATGGTGGCATCTCGCATACCTCACACCACTTTAGTGATGTTGGCAGGAAACCCTGTAAGGTCTGCAAGGAACGGTCCAGATTTGAACTCCGTGATTCGACGGCACACCAAACGGCATATGGAAAAGTTATTTATGACAATGGGACCAACTAAGAGGATGGGAAAGAAAACCCATGGAGGCACAAATTTTTAGGCGCAAGTTAAACATAGGGAAAGACCATTTGTCTAGGTAGAATAAAAGACCGAAAGGTTGGGTGAAGGGGTCGGTAACAATACAAAAGACAGGGCTCAGTCGGATGACATAAGAGGTCGGAAATCCCCAATAAGAGGCCAATTCAAAAATATAATGTAAGGGTTTAAAATAGTAAAATCATTTTTAATATGGGTAACAAAACCCTAAACCTTGAACATTAGACCCCCCATTTACCAAAGATGAATAGACATGCCCAAAACCAAACAAAAATTTGACAAATTTTAAAAGTCCCATTAGCTTCATAATACAATGTCTTAAGGGGTCATATAATGTCTTAAGGGGATGTCTTAAGGGTTCATAATACAATGTCTCAAGGGGATGCCTTAAGGGGTCATACTACAATGTCTTAAGGGGATGTCTTAAGGGAATGTCTTAAGGGGTCTTAATACAACATCTTAAGGATATAATTGTTTTAAGAATAATGTATGCATGATATTTAGTGATTTGAATACATACTAGGACATATATATACATTTTTGTCATCTCAAAACAATGTTTACAAAATTTGGATATGCCATCTCAAGAACATCTCAAACTCATGCCCAAAATGTACTAGGCCTTCACACCGCCTGATATCAAAAAGGTACAAGCAATATCAATGAAATCATCAAAACATACATATTTTAATTTATATAAAACTATCTATATGTACACAACTCAAGTACCTGCATTTAAAAGTATTCCACACATGTGTAGGTTGAATCCAGGCATCCTCTCCTTTTGGTTTCAAAGTATGAGATCAATGCAATGATGGATTAAGGATACAAAAAAGGATAATAAATCAATTTTAACTATTAATGTACAAGAAATATCAATATTTAATCAAAAAATGTATTTAAATATAATTTATCTAATAATTACCTATATTTAAAAGGACAATATAAAGAACTATATTTACCTATATTTACTTATTCCATTGTACCATCTACATCCTCTCTTTTTTGTAATGCATCTATGATTGTCTCATGCTCTTCCATAGAAATTGTCCATAGCACTTTATTTGCAGGTGTTTCACGATACCGATCTAGTTTTATATTTGTTGCCACCACCAAATGTGAATAATGTATAATTTTTTATGCGGTTCATAATCTTTGAATGCAGGTAGACCATTCTTCCTTGCCAGGTATTTTTGTAGCCAAGTGCCAAAAACCACAACCGATCCTATTGGAAAACATGAAAAAAATCATCATATAAGCTCTCAAAATTTCCTTAATGGGATCAAAGACGTTCTAAAAAATTGCTTAAGGGGATCAAAAACTTGTTATCAAAATTTGCTTAAGGGGATGTCTTAAGGGGATCACGGTACCTGTTGGATAATGATATCCATCATCATCTTCTCGAGGTGATATTAACTTATGTTTACTCTCCATGCAAAAAGCCAACCAATATTTTGTTTTCTCTTCATTCCCCTCAAGTGCAACAACAACATACACATGTCCTACAACCAAAAATTGATTTAATAACTTTTGCATATCAATATAAAAAATTTAGTATTACAAAATAACTTAATAAAGTGAAATAAAATGAAATAAATTGAATTAAATTACCTTCTTGTACAAGGTCTAAAACATGGTCATAGTCTTCAGATGCAAACACTTGATCATTTTCTTCAATAGTTCTTTCATATTGATCATGTGCTTGTGCAGGTGTCAACGATCTTTGCTCCCACTATTCCACCCATTCTTTATTTTCACATGCTTCCCAAACTCCTAAGATACAAAACTGGCAAAAACATGCAAGCTCCCTTGTCCAGATAGTCCATGTGCTTGTTGTCAAACTCCTAAATGAATGCCATTTAGTAGATCCATTGATTGTCTCATAGTCAACTCTAGGTACAATGTTATCTTCTTCAACCAACCAAAAGAATCGATGAAATCTAGAGTACTCACTCAAACCAGGTGTAGATAATCTTGTATTACACCAATCCACAATGCCACGTGCATCTTTAAATTTTACTGCATCTTCAAATTTTAATTGTTCTCTAGCAAGAATTCTTTTGACACACACACCAACTCCATCATGTTCTCCTTTACCATGCCCAGCTTCAAAAAAACTTCATATATGTTGGACATTAAGCTCTCTATGAATCCTACTTAACCAATCAAACATTTGAGCATTCTTGAACTGCCTCGTACAATTATCTGACCATATGAGGTGTTCTTTCATATCAATTCCTCTTTCTCTTAAATTTCTATAAAATATACTAAAACAGTATTGAACAAACTCTAACGAGTGTAATCGGTTGTCACTCAAATAAAAATGATACTCCCTCAGAACTTTTCTATCATCCTCAGTGCTATCATCTACATGTCTATAAACAATATGGACAAACATAGCTACTTGCACTGAATTAGAATACCATAATTGAATTTCCTCTTGTGGAGCTAGAGTATAATTTTCCGCAAAATCAACCACTGAAAGTATAATACCAATTAGAAATGTGTTTCTACATGCACAAAATTGGCCATCAAGCCATCAAGCATGTTGAGAGTGCATGATATATTTTGGTACTATCTTATTCTTAAATTCACTCATGAATGCATGCACACTCAATTTTTCTGTAACTAAATCACAACACTTTCCTATTTTTCCATCTTTTAAAGAATAGTGAACATTCTTAAATCTTTTAACTTCTACTAATTGTTGTCCAAAATCATTATCAACACTTTCATGCATACAAATTCCTAAGAATGGAAGATTTCCATAGTCAATGCATTGTCTAGAAATACAAGAACTTAAATAAAACAATTTACCATTAGATCTTTCATAAAACAAACTTGAAATAAACTCCCTTATTGCTTCAGGTGGCATATTAATACCAAATTCCTATATAATCATGTTAGTATTCAAGGTACAACGTATATATTGAAAAACATCATAAAAATAATGAAGTTGAACATGCATTTTACAACAACAAGATATTCATTGCTTATTAATTTTTACATACCATAGTTTACATTTTTCAAAAGACCTTTGACTTATTTTAATATTACCAGGTAACACTAAATCACCACAAAAATTTCTATAAAATTCAGTTTGTGTTGTATCTAATAGGTTTTTTGGGTGAGGATTGCGAACTTTGGACCCCACCCTTAATTTTAAAACATCTCTAGCATTAGATGAAACCCTATTATTATCATGCCAATATTTTTCAATCAAAGATTTAATTTCAACATTCAATTTCATATTAGACCTCGGGAGTCAACCACTGAAACTCCAACATTGGTTGATAGGATCATTTTCTATGATTTCTCTTATTTTTCCGCTCTTAGCAATGTTTTAGGATGTATTTTTAAAACTTCACTAATATTTCTTACCATTCTTTTATTCAAAGTTGTTTTATTAACTATAGTAGTTGTTATAGCTATTTTTGTTGCATTTTTATCTTTAGATCGACTATTTTTCCCAATAGATTGAATGGCACTAGCAACAGTACACATAACATGTTTTAATGATTGATATTTTCTTTTTGGTTTAACAAAAAAGCCTAACCTTTTCATTATTTTCCTCATTTTTTGCATTCTCATCAATTGCATCATTAGTTGACATTGAATTGCAATTATTTTACAATAAAAGAATTTGCTGTATATTTTATTCGCATGTGTTCTTATTTGCCTCCAAGAAATTTGACCAGGAAGATTATCGAAAACACCACTTTCAATTTAAAAAAAAATTATTTTCATTAAATTCAACATCACATTCTAGATTTTCATCTTCATCTTCATCTTCATTTTCATTTTCATTTTCAACTTCAAAACGATTTACATTTTCATCAACAAAACAGTTTTCATTTTCATTTACATCAACAAAATGCTTTTTGTTTTCATTTTCAACAAAAGGATCATTCTCAATTTCATTTTCAACAAAAGGATCATTATCATTTTCATTTTCAACAAATTCTATAAAAGTTTCATCTCTCTGAGTATTATCAATGTCAACATCTTTAAGTCCAGCATCTTGTAAAACTTCTACATACGAATTTACCATTTCACTAACATGTGGATTTGAAGACGTACCTGGATTTGTGCATATTGAAACATTCTCCATAGCATTAAAAGAGGGATTTGAAGACATAGTAGGACTTTCTTGTATAATCATATTCTTCTCCAAATTGACTTCTTGCAAATTAGCTTCATCTACAACCATGGTCTCCTCTATGTTTTCATCTTCAATAGTTGTGGAATTGGATGCTCCCCCATCATTCATTCATTTAATTATCATTCTTCTTTGTCTTGTCTTTGTCTCTCCTCTTTTTTTGCTTCAATTTCTTCAGGAGTCAATGTCTTCCTCCTCTTATTACGAGTTTTATCTCCCATGATTATAAAATTCTCAAGCACAAATGAATGTCAATAGTGAAATTCTTCAAAAAATTCAATCCAAATTGGAAGTTCAAGACCTATAAGGACTAAATTCTTCCTCTTGTGTTCCTCAAAACAAGTAGAAAACTAGCACAATTCCATTTTAAAACTGATTTCTTCATGCCTCCTTTGAAAAAATCAATTCATATTGCAAGTTGAAGACCTTTTATTCCTCCTTTGATAAAATGGGATCTCTCCTTTGAAAAAATTAATCAAAAATGCAAGTCACCACCTGTAAAAATAATGCTTGATGAAAAATAGTCCAATTTTACTGCTCTCGGCCATACATGTGAAGTTGTAGACTTCACAATAAAATTTGATAGTAAATTTAAATAACATGGTTAAAAAGAAACAGGATCTCATTCCCAATATTTATTGTGGGGACCGTTAGCAAAGGAATGGGATCCCGTTTCATAAACGGGATCTCGTTTCCCTGCCAACGGTCACCGTATTAAATATTGGGAACAGGATCCCGATTATAGAATAGGATCTCGTTTTTTAAAATTTGAAATTATTTTTGCTTTGTGGTCAGGTTTTTGCCTCGGATTTTGGTTCGGGAAAAGCATTGGGGTTTCGAACCTAGGCCTTCAACCTAGTTTGACCTGCAAGTTGAAGGTTCTAACAATTTCAGAGAAAAATATCGAGTTTGGACATATGGCTGATGACTATTTTTGCAGAATTTTTTGATGAAATTAAAACCCATTTTAGATGAGACAATGCATATTCCAAATATGTAATTTTTTTTACAATTGGATTATTTTTTCTATTTTTCAATTAATTTCTGATGAAACTAGTCCATAAACTTTAAATATTGGGGTTTTTTACTATTTTAATAACTTGTGATCAACATAACATTTTGACAAACGAATTGCTCAAGAGAAAACTTAAGACAATTATTTTCAATTTAATTTTTTGTTTTGCAAAAAATGATAACTTTAGGTCATCTTATGCATGTCGTACACGACAATTTTTCAAAACGACAAATATGCCTAATAAAAAAATAAGAAAAAAATTCAATAAAAAATTACAAAAAGATATCCAAAACAAGCTTCAGTGAGTCACAAGTCTTTTCCCAAAAGGATTTAGAAAAATATGATAATTTAGGTCAAAATATGGGTGTTGTACACGTGCATGGTATGGTAAAAAAAATAACTTTTAAATAGTGGTTTTTACAAAAGCCTATTGAAACTCAATTTGTACAATCTGGATATTGAAATAAGTTACATATTTGGAAACTAGACTTTGAGTACTACATTTTATGATTAGTGACTTTTTTGAAGATTACATCTCTAAGTGCTTCAAATTTTAAGGTCAAATGTGTCAAACTCTAAAAATTAGGGAAAACACACTCACTTTTTGGCCAAAAAGTGGACTCAACTTCTTGCCAACACCCCAAAGGCAAACCCAGAATGACATTGAATAGAGCCTGTGGCCATAATCATGGAGCCATGAAGGAGGCTCAAAAATATTAAAAAAAAGTTTACACTCTATTCTTTTTGGAAATAGAAAAAATATTCTAGAGAGGTCGTGACCAAGCTATCACCAGGAAAGAGAAAAAATGTAGAAATAAAAAAATATTTCATCGTTTGATCAAACCAAATATGGAGAGTATGATTTGTTTCATTTCTTTTGCTAGTGAGCTAAGTCTAGAGAAGCCGAGCCAAGATAGAAGGGTTACAAAATAAGGATGCATGGTAGAAATAAAACACCCATTCATTTGTATCTAATGAGTCCAAATTGAGCTTGTTTAGACAAAAAACGGAGGTAGGATACAAAGAAATGGCACATAGAAACTTACTCAACTTATTTTTGTTTGAAGAAATGCGAGCTCCATAAGTGGTTTGATGTCATCCTCAACACAAGCAAGGCATTGACAGAGTAAAGCTAGAGAAAAATGCATGAGAATCTGAGAAGGAATGTCTTTGAAAACATATTCAGATAACTAGAAACAAATGATGAACCATGAAAGCTTTACCTGATTCAGCCTCAACAAAAATTTATGTGAAGAAAAATCTCAAAATTAGTGAGAAAATTGACAGATACTCCTTCAAAAAGCTCAAGGTTTCAAACTCTAATGATGGCGGCATGTGCAGGGCAAGGGAGCTCGAAAAAACCAAGTGAAAATGAGAGTTAAAAATTAGAGCTTGGGTATTTTGTTCTAACTCATCATGGTAGCAAAAATATTGATGTGAAAAAACTCAAATATGTTTAATCATTAAATCTTTTAATATTCAAATAAATTTAGAAAACAAAATACATATATTTTATAATAGAAAATTACTATTATCTATTAAATTCATAAGTGTTAAGTTCATGCTTTTACCTTTGTACCGCTGGATGATTGTGAGAGAGGTGTGGTAGCACGGTATACCACCATACCGCGGGAGATTTCTTATTGCCTGGCAATAGTGTGGTGTATACCGCCATACAGCGGGAGATTTATTACTGCTTGGCAGTAGTGCAGTGTATACTGCCATATCGTGAGAGGCTTCTGACTGTTTTGCGATAGCACGATATACCACCACCTTGTGGAAGCCTTCTAGTAGTGGGCTTGCGGTGTATAATTCTCTACCGTATATGTTGCTCACCTTCCCGATGGTATAGCGATGTATGTTTTTTATCATTACTTGAAGAGTGTCGATGAGACAATCTTATTTGTCTTACTGATATCTCAATGTCTCATCGACATTAGATCTTATGATCCTCTGATGTTGGTTGTCCATTTCGATGAGACAAGTTAATATCTCTTACCGATATGCCACTATCTAAATCCAATGCTAAATACGTCGCAAAATTCAGCGCTAAACCTAGCACCGCTAAATCCGATGCTAAATTCGGTGCTAAACCCGGTGCTAAATTTGGTGCTAAATCCGATGCTAAATCTGGCACTAAATCTAGTGCTAAACCCGATGCTAATTAGAGCCTGATTTAGAGCCTACTTGTCCTAATTGGCGCAAAAAATGCCAAAAATGGTGCCAACCCAATAAATAGCGCTGACTTTTTCAAAAAATTGGAGAAAAATACATTAAAATAGTGGGTGGAAGCAAAAAAGGGAGCTAATCACAGGGATTTGTTTTAGTGATTTGACACCTTCTCATTCAAAGAGAGAGGAAGGATTGTACCATATAGGGGCTTGCCTTAGTCAAACCCCATGTTGGTGTTTCCACCTCCACAATAGAAATTTCAATGAAAGAGATCTTATCCTTTTGAGGGATAGAGGCTAAATGATAAATTAATGATGAATTAATAATAGATTGAAACTCACCACTCAAAAATGGCTTCCTTGAATGACTGTAGTCATACAAAATCTCCCCAAGGCTTGATTGTTGTTGGCTTGATTTTCTTTAAGACCTACAAGTATTAGACCTCACAAACAATATGATAACATAAAAATGAACAAACTCACATACACTTTGACATGATTCTTTGATATTGAATTGTTGCAACAAATTTACTCCTGATTGTTCTTGACTTGATAATAATTGCATTGTTGATAACATTGTTGATCATAAATTGCTAGTTAGTTTTCAAATGGTGAAATGACTAGGTATTTATACACAATTATTCTAATTTACAAAAAATTAAATCCCGATAGCCAACATTTGTCATTTGAAATTCAAATAATAAAATGCAAACTCTGAAATATTAAAATTTGGAGGCAAAATAGGGTGATCCAGTCACCTAGGGCAACTTAGTCCTAGCCCTATTTTGAAAAGTATAAAGTGTTGGGAGAAAAATATTAAATGCTTGCATTGGTCTTGTAAATGGGTGGGTAATTTAGTACAAATATGTGTCACATTTTATAAAGGAATTGACCAACACCAAAATAATTCCCAACTTTGACCACATAAAAGTGGTCTTTATGTTTTGAATTTCGAAATGATGTAAACTAATGAAATGTAGAGATATTGATGAAGTTTATTCTTGTAATTTTCATATATTTTTTTTATCAATTTAAGAGTAGATTTTGAAATATAAAAAATTTCAAGTAAAAGTGATGTTTAGATGACATCAAGAAAAAATAGAAAAAAACTTCATTTTACCCTGATTTTTTTCTCCAAATAGGTAACTTCATTATCTAGTGCATGGATTTTTTTTTTAAATTTTGATGTATATTTTTTTCATAATAATTTTTTAAAGTCGAATTTACTAGAATTTGATAGTTTTCATTTGATGTGAGCTATTGCCTACTTGTTTTTATCATTTTCAAAATATAAATTATACCCTTTTGAAGAGGATTCTCTCCTCTAGTGCACCATGTATTTTTCATAAAAATTGATATCTTTTACTACTTTTTGTTTTAATTTCTAATTAGCCTTTTTCTTAAACTTTAACAACCTACTTGCATTATTTTAATATATATTAAAACTATTCAAAATATCAAAAAAAAAAAAAAAAATTGGGTTCACCACTCTGAGATCTACAAAAGGGTATTTTTAATTTTTCTAAAAATTATTCTAATTGAAAAAATATTTGGTTGAAGTTGAAAGTTTTAGAAAATTCTAAAAAATGCTAAGTTGGCTACCAACTAGGATGCCACATAGATAGTTTCGGTAGAAAGGGTTTCGAGCAAAACCCTTTCTATCAAAACCTTAGACATAAGTTGAGTCACATTTTAAAGCAACAAGAGAAAATTCATTTTTTTTAGTATTGAGTGAAAGGGTTGCGCTCGAAACTCTATGTGGCACGTATAGGCCACATGGTTTTAGGTGAAACTATTTTGAGCGAAATTGTTTAGGTTGAAATTGTTTCACTCATAACCATTTAGTTGACTGAAAGTGTGGCACAACTTTGTGCTTTTATCTGAGTTTTCTTGATATATGTCCAGATGGACCATGGAATGCATAATTTAGGAAATTAGATGTACAATTAGGTCCATGCACTTAAGAGGGAGAGAAAATATAGTGTGAAATTTTCAAGGGTGACAAATTATAATTCTATATTTAGCCCCAACTTTACTGAGAATATAAACTTATGCTTAGACTCACACTAAAGTATAAAATATGTCAAGAGGGGTCTGATTGTCTAAATTTTGAAGCAATAGGATGGAAATGAATCTAGGGGGATGCACAAGCCCCCAGGATTCAAGATCCCATGGAAAACCAACATAAAGACAAGGGAACACACATGTGGAGTGAAATGCAATATGACAAACACAAAGTATACACGATGAAGACATGTGCCATAATTTAATGCAAGCACAAAATGAGCATAACAACAATGAAAACATGATGCAAAAATGATACAAACTCATAACATACAATAATCATAAAACAAAAACACAAGGTTATTCGAGTTAGTAAGGAAAAAGGAGACCTCGGTCTTAAATTAGTCTCAAATACTAAACTTCATCCATTGAATGTGTTGTCTAAAATTACTCTCACATGGATATAAGATCACTCATGAGCCACATGGAACTACTAGCTAGCAAGCTACGTTATGCTATGTGTCCATGTTAAAAAGGGTCCATGTTAAAAAGGGTCCTCAAGTTCATGAATAAACAAGCTATTTTATGCTAGATCCATGGACTATCTTGCCAAATTTTAACATCCAAGGGGATGAACAAAACTCACCTAAGGAGGTGCATAAATGTATAAGATGATGAACATTAAACGTCCAAGGGGACGAACAAGAATTGCCTGTGAAGGTGCATAAATACCCAAGGGGGAAAATCGATAACCATGCCCCAAGGGGCATTATAAAAAAATACCACCACCAAGGGGGTATGTCAATAAGTAAAATCTCACAAGACATGTATGAAATGGATAGGGATAATATATTCCCCCCTTAAAATTTCAGCATACTTACTATGTTTGTATTTTAAGGAAAGAAGAATGCACACCTTCAAAACTAGTTAGCCTTTCCCCCCAAGTGTAGAGGCAAAGACAACCACACAAGAGACTATCATGAACATTGCTTCCATGGAAAATATGATCGCACCTAGGATTGTACCACCATGAATTGAAATGAGAAAACACATAAAACTACAAATACCGCATAGTGAGGAGCAACACCATACAATAAAGATCATTATTATTTAGAGTGATTAGGTGCATCAACACATGGAAGATCACCGTAATCCTTAAGTTGTTGAATTTTATTACTCATGTCCTGGCATTCATTGGTAGAATGACCATGCAGTCGATGATATGCGTGTAAAATGAGATTAAGTTTCTTTTGTGTTTTCAGAGGAATAGTAATCAAGTGGGCTTTGAGAAGCCTTCAAAAAATATGCTCTTGTTCAATATTAGAAGACATTTTTTTTCTTGTGAAGAAAATATTGCTCACTTACCACAAGATGTCATACATATAGTAGATGATAAAGCATTAGATGAAGGTTGGAAACATAGACCCTGTTTAGAAAAGTATGGTATAGACTTCACTTGATTCCTATTTTTTTGTTCCATGTTTGCATTATATCCATTTTTAAAAAGAATTGTGTATCCAAGGCCATAAAATTCTTCCAACTCAAATGAAGAGATTGTATCTACATTATCCTAAGAAGAATTTATTTTTCTTGAGAATGCAAATCCTTTTTAAGTTTTTTAAAGTTAGGCATCTTACAGTCATGATGGAAAAAATTTAAAGAGCCCCCATCACCATCATGGGGTGATGTTTTTGAATCTTTTAATGTAGAAAAAGATAGAACACAAGATTCTTTAGGCTTATATTGTGATATTTTGTACTCTCTCATAAAGGAGGGTGTAAAATCTAATGAACCCCAATCATCATCTAATAGTTTTGTTACTGATGACATACAATCAAGATTATCATCAATTTGTATAGTTTATTTGGACTTTGATGGCGAGATTTTAGACTCCCCTTTGAAATAAGGTGTAAAATCTAACAACCCCCAATCATCATCCAAATATTTCATCATGGGTAAAACACATTCTTCTTTGTGTTTGACATGTATGGGTTCTACTTTTGAAGTTGGAATCAAAGTGCTAAGAGAGTTGGAAGTATTATGCTTGGTGTCGAATTGTAAATTATAATATTTTTCATTTGCTTTAACTATGTATATCTTGTTATTATATTCATAATAAAGATGAAGAGTAGATGGCAATCCCTTCATGGCATGAATCCACTATCTACCTAGGATAATATCAAATTAAAGAGGTCTTGGCATGACATAAATAGGCACTATTGTATTTGACTCCAAATTCGGAGGAAACACTCATATGAATTTTGTCGCTATTTTTTCATCGCAATTTTGACCAACTTTTATACGTAGAAAGTATGACCCAGCATCGTTGGTCATCGCCATAGAAAATGGAATTGGTGTTCGTCCGAAAAATGACAAAAACTTTATCGCAATTTCGACAAACAATCACCAAATGTTTGCCACATGTATAGAAACTTCGTTGGAGGTTTTCGTGGTTTGTCGGTTTAGGTGTGGCGAAATTGCGACGAAAATATCATCGCATCTATAGCAACTTTGTCAGAGGTTTTAATAAATCGTTTATATTTTGCAGAAAGGTGAATTATTGTGGCCATTGATGATAAGGCATTAAATCTTTATCACTCCATGCCATCCTATGATGACCCCACCATAGAGTATTGAATGATCATGATATCACAAGAAGGTGCCATCTATCACATTCGGAGAGGCCGAAAGAAAATTATGAATGTTTTAATATATTAAGCCGACCTTAATATATTAACTAGCGTGCTACTAAAGGAGATCTAAAATGCACATGCTACTAAAATCAAATTTTTCAATCGTCCGAACGAGCAAGTTCATTGAACATCAATTGCTTTGTTTCCCATTCTCATGGTCAAGGAAGTGTTGACACAATAACACACAGTTCATCATGGGAATTATGGAGAGGTTGAAGACACTATTGCAAAAAATTAAAGGTATGACAGAATAGTGAAGTAACATAAAGTTGTGAAAGAGAATATTGAGACATTCATATGAAGGACAATCATCAAAAAAAGGTTTTAATCAAGACATAGTCATCCTTTGATAAGTTGAAAGAAAGTCATGAATATAAGAGGATAGTTTACAAGATAGTAATATACATTGTAAAGGACAATGAATAAGGTTTTAAATTATTACTCAAAGAGCAACTAGTAACCTAATCCTTATATCTAAACTCCATTGCATAAAATTTTATTGAAAAAGGAAAGTATTGTGCAGCTAAATACAAAAAACTCATCTTACAAATTTTCACAGCAAGCACAACCTACGAACTAGATTCTAATTTTGATAAAAAAGAAAAAATCGAACTAGTGAATATTAAACTACACCCTAGAATCTAATTTTGTGGAAAATGAGCAATTTGGTGAGAAAAAGTACTTGCAGTGCATCTTGGATACTTAGCTAGTTTACTAAAAAATAGGATTGCAAACCCAAAATTATTCTCTCCTGGAAATTAAATAGAAAAATATAGAATGTTATCTTGGATACTTATCTCTTCGACAATCAATAAAATAATATGAGCATGATTATGAACGGTTTTACCTGGTCCCACTCTTGATCTCCATGTTTCAAATCCTTCTCTTTAAGACCCCATGAATCCACTTTGATCCATTGCTGCCAAAAGAGATATTAATGTGTAAACAAGGAGCGACATTTAGACAAACTGGTTGTTGATTTATTCTAAGAAATTTAGAGACTACAAAAATAAAACACCTAATGGGGATCATGTGGGCTTCCTAGAGAAATCACTGCAATATGGCCTCGAGTAGCAATGAAAAACTTTGGATTAGCTTCACAGTAAATCCTAACAACATGACATTGAGGCTCCTCTTCATTAAGTTGATGGTATGAAGAACCAGATCCATATCCTCCTTGAGATACATATCATATTGAATAGAAAAACACAGTGACACAAGCAATTTGAATTGTGAGATAAAGCCTCCAAACCCTCTATGGAAACATGACTTTTACCAGATAATCAAAATTTTAAATTTAAGTAGTACCCAAGAAAAATAATTCCATACAATGCAGCTACACACGAAACTTACAGATGGGACTGATCTTCCACTTCTGACTCTCCTTCTTATTCCATTTGAAGAGGACAACCTCTACCCCTTGATTTAGCTATGTAATTTTAGCATTAACAAATAAAAATATTTTTAGCACAAGAAACAATCCTCACCCATCTAAACAATCACCTATAAGACAAGCCCAAAAATCTAAGTTTATCACAATCAAGTAAAGATTAAATCCTTATAATCAATCACAGTAACTGGAAAGTATTAATTGGATCAGTAAGAATAATCAAATAATTAGGGTTGGGCACTATATAAACCACTACTATCACAACTATTGAAACATGCTCAGGTATTGGGTCCTCTTCCCTTTATTAAATTAAGGAAAACATTATTGTAAACATAATATGTATAGAAGAATATGAATGTAAAGGAAAATGGATATTAGCAAAACATAAATGTAAATAAAAGTAGTGTAAGAAAAAAATGAATCTAAATTGGTCTTGAACAAATTAAATCATACCCAATTAACATTAAGTTATATTGACCTTGTACTCATTTCCATTGTCAATCTTGAAGGTTACTTTGATGCCTTCTGCAGAAAATCTCTAGCCACGAGGCAAGAGAAGGCGAGAAAACCAAGTGTATATTGATGACTTCCTGACAATCAAAAAGAAACAAGCAACCAGTCAACCCTATTAGAACAAAATAATCTTATGAATTGATTTTATTTGTTTTACTGGCTAATGGATAGTGGACCTAGTTCTCTTGCATAGAGATACTACTAAGATGTGTTGACTGGTGATTTTAAACTATTGATATTCTGCTTCAATCTCTATAAGTTACTTTTGTCTTAAATATATTCAAGATAACTCTACAAAAAAATTCCCCAATCTCTTAGAAATTATGCAGATTATTTTGTTAATACTTCCCCATTTTGATATTTTCTTTCAAAAATTCATAGAAATATATTAATGCCATATTTGAAACTTACATATTTTAATTTTACTAGTTCTGTAATTATAGGATATGATTCCAACAATTGTGAAACGCATTGGCAATATGTTGGATGAATAAAGTAAACTATGAAATTGGTAGGTGTAAACCCAAATTCCTTAACCCTTTCCAGCATCCTTCTTGCCTATTCTAAAAGATGTGCTTTGGGACAAGGCATGAAAATCCATCTAAGTATAATGAAAAAGAGATTTTTGTCAAATATTATATTACAGTAAGTTGAATGAATGTAAGTAGAGAAATTTTTGCATACCTACAAATGGTACAAAATTTCATGGTTAAGTGGAAGCCTCCCATCAACAACAAGATCCAAATATTTGTGTATCTATCTCAATCGAGCCTCTAAACCCTTCAGAGCTATAAAATTTTCCACTAACCTGTTATGCACAAAAATCAACTTTTAGAGTTATGTCACCACTAAAAACAAAAGAAGCAGAGCTTTGAAACCAAATCCACACACAACACAATATTCATAGTGAAAATTCAACACTTTCTTTCATATTTGCATATTGGTTTGATGCTTCAAATGATGCATTTCTTATATTGAAAAGTGCATTACCTTATTGAGCTTCTCTTTGTTTTGAGAATAGTTTAATATTCTCTACTTAACAGGGCCAACCACGTGAAGTTGGAAGCTCATTTGGCTCCTCCCACCCCCTCACATCACTCTCAATTCCCCATACCTGATCATATAACATTAATCATTCATTCATCCATTAATAACATATAACATTCATTCATTAACATATTGCATTAATTCATTAACATATAACATTCATTCATTAACATATTCACATTCATTCATCAATCCATTAATAATATATAAAATTCATTCATTAACATATAACATTCATTCATTAATATATTCACATTCACTCATTAACATATTGCATTAATTCATTAACATATAAAATTCATTCATTCATCCATTAATAACATATAACATTCATTCATTAATATATTCACATTCATTCATTAACATATAACATCCATTCTTTCAGTTTTTACATATTATCAAAAATATGGTTGTCATAATATGATTACAATCACTTTTTTTGTTCTTTTTTTTGCAGCTAAAAAAAGTTGAAGTGGAGTATGATTTTCTAAATCATTTGGCCCCCCTTCAGTTTTTTTGAGCTTTGTTCATGATCTTAATATATGCCTACTCGTGTACTCACAGCATGGATGCCACTGCAAGGGGGGGTCTGCTGCAATAGCAAAGAAATGTTAAATTGATATGTTTTATTATTATTGTTACAAGTATTTCATTAATTAAAAAAACATTAGAGTGGTTCTCTTTACCTGATGGGGCCACATCATGCTCATGATCTTGTCTTATAGTCTCATGCTCAACATGCTAAACACCCTCTAAATCCAGATCTGGAGTTGAAACAAAAAAGGTTACATTAATTAATACACCAATTGCAATTAAATATGTTTAAAAGAACATTAGAGTGGTCCTCTTTACCTAATGGGGCCACATCATGTTCCTGATCTTGTCTAGCCTAATCATGCTCAACATCTTGATCACGCTCTACATTCTCTAAAGTTGAGACACGAAAAGTTACATTAATTAATACACCAAATGCAATTAAAGATGTTTAATTGTATTAATCCATACTGTGTTTTGTACAGCACATGAATACATCTAGTATCAGGATGCACACCATGACCTTCATCTGTAGGTTGTGCTCCACCCTCACCAGGCTACATTCCAATGTCATGTGTAGTAGTATCATTGCTTGTATGTTTAAAACAAATAGGCGCATAATTAATTTATGATGGAAATTAATATTGAATAGATTGCACAAGTATTCAATTTTAAATAAACTTTACTGAGTTTATTTACTTGCATGTTGGATGCAGTGGAAGATTGTGTTTTCCCAATCAAGACTCTTAGGTGTTCAGCTAGGGCTCCATAGCCTTGCTGGAAGAAAATCTTCAGGTCCTCTTCTGTGGGCACTATGTTGAATTCAGAGCCTTTCCTTTTTGCATAAGATCATGAATTTTGCTTCTATGGTGTGATAAAACCAAAATTGTTTGTAAATTATTATTTGGATGCAATATTTCATTTATTGATACTTACAATTTGTGCGGCTAATTTCATATAACCACTAGAGCCAAGTTTGTGTTGCTTGTGTGTTTATAGTCTTGCCTTTGTTTCCTTTGATGTGTCGGGCAGCCTATGAAAATTTTGAAATACATTAGATTATGTAAAAAGAAAGAGTAATCAATATATAATTACATTGTTGATAGTATCACATACCTTCCTTGGCCCGGTGGTGTCTTTCCTTTTTTCTTTTTCAGCCTTCTCCTTTCCATCCGACACCAGGTCCTTCCACTCCCTCTCTGGAATCATGGAGGGATGCTTGTACTTTCTGTTCTTTGCTAAATGTGACCTATATTGGTCCTTCACATATTTTAGATAGGTACCAACTTTCTTAAGGACCTTGGTTCGATTGAATTTTTTATCACCGAAGAGCACAACTAAACAGTTGATGATCTCATATTTTAAATCTTGATTTTGAGCATTCCACCGTGTACGTATGGTGAGCCCGAAGAGCTCCAATGTAATATCACTTAGATGTTTATAAAAAAGCATCATTTCCTGCAAAATGATCATGGGATCATTAGTCTATAAAGAGTGATCAATAAGTAAATTTCAATTGGATTATATATAATAATTAAAACATTTTAAAGTACTTGGGACCTTCTCTACCTTTATGGGAATGAAATCCTCGGTCATCACAAATTGGACTGGCAATGTTCCCGTACTAGTAATATAGGAAGATCCAGGAAATGTTGCTAAAACATCACTAGTAGTAGTGGCCTCTGCATCCCCAAGTACATGTCCTGGTGCATGTTCTGGCATGTGTTCACTACCAGAGGGTGCACTACCCAATGCATACATGGTATGTGTTGCTGACATATCAGTCGACAATATAGGCATGGATGATGGGGTCAGATGATGTGATGTATGCACAGGAAGATCAGGATCGACACTTGTACCAACCCCTACTCCCTGGGTAACACTTACAGTACCCTGATCATGGCCAGTAGCATCATGAGGACACAAATAATCCTGTAAAACAACACATATTTTAGTTCATGACATAAAAGAGTAAAAAATATAAAACCATGAATGAACTTATGTTATAATTAAAGATCTCATGACAGCTTACTTGCAAGTTTTGTGCTCTCTCAGTCAATATTTTAACCCTTTCTCTTATCTCATTTGTTTGAGGCACTATGAATATCAACTGAAGGATTCCTTCATTGCATTTTTTTTGGGTCTTCCTCATCATATACAAAGGGTTTATGGAATATACAATGTCATCATCGCATAATAGTGAATGCACCTCCCTATGGATGCTCTCCTCTACTAGTGCTGGTGCCTTTCCCTGATCAGCCGACTGCGACAAGAATATTAAAAACCTTATCAAAATTAACCCAATAAACTTATGAAAAAAACATAATAATAAAATCTTTTGCTCATATATAATTTGTACAATTACAATGAGGTAAACCTATTGGATAGAAGTTCCTAAAGATGCATCATGATTTGTGCTCTGGGTTGGAGCCTTCCCCATACGATCAATGTCCCGCTATGACAAAAATTAAATATAAAAAAAACATTACCGAAATGAAACCAATAGATTTAAGAAAAAAAACATAATAATAAAATGGTATATTGGAGTCATTAATTGGAGGTTGGGTAAAATGGTATACAGTACATACTACCCCCACAGTAACTGTGTTTGTATCTAATCGATTCAAGTTGTAATCGATTAGCAACTCTTCCCCTGAAGTTATTGATTTTATCGCACATACGAATACACGGTTTCCCTAGCGTGCCTCAAATATGCAATTGGGTTGCTTATTTTTTGATCTAGGTCGTGTATCATTTATAAACCCTACAGTATTCCTTGATGCTTTTGGCCTTCCGTCAATGTACATAGCCACTCCTTTATTTTGATCCTTATCTTTTAGTTGTATATAATTTGCTGACAGTGCATACCTATGCATACTTCGTGTATATCAAACCAGCTACATCCAATATTTGTAATTGTAAGAGGGTCCAACATACTCTATCAATTCAGTAACTTTTTCGTAACAAACCTTTATGTCATCCATGCAAAATAGGCCCAATCCATGTAATGACGATGGTGCTATGTGATATATCCTCTCATTGACACAAAAATCAGTGTTTATTGGAGGAAGTTCCTTGGTTACCCATTGTTTCCATAGATGTTTATACCTCAAGGGCACCTCGATGTCACCTATGCTCTCATCATCATAAGAACATGACCCCCCTTCAGTAAGAAAAAATTCCATGCGTTTACGGAATTTTCTTCTAATCTTTTGACCTCTAGTTGATCTCCCTCTCTTAGACCTACTACATGTCTCACTTTCCTCTTCTCTTCCTGAATTTCCCTCGCTCAAGGAAGACGGATCTGAAAAATACCTATTTGGTGGTACCTACACTCATAAGGATGTTGGATGAATTTCTTTCATGGTGATGTGATCCCAAGGTGACATTATAATTAATATATCATTTCATCGCTAGAATTTGACAGGTTATAAGGTAATCAAGTCTTGATAGATTGCAATTTATTGTTACTACCGTCCAAATGTGTCCATCACAAATCAAATCTACTTAACGTTTTAACTCCCAAACTTTGTAACAAGTGTTAAATGTGAATATGGTCCACCAGTTACACAACCGAGGCCTCAAATGTATTCTCTAATTGTAATCAAAGGACTTTTTCTCTTCATTCAAGTAAATAAACTTGAAGGGAAACACCACGAAGTGGTTTATTGGACACCTACATGACTACAAATAGCAGAAAATTTACATTTAATTTCTATATGTATAATTGGTTAACGGGGAGGGAGTGTGTACTAGGCTTGGTTAAGTCATCATAAGTTTATGCTTTGGCAATAAAAATTGTTTAAGTCATCTTAAATCTTCCTATGTCTAATTGCTTAGAGACTTTTGGTATGTTTTAAGGTACGATGAGTGGTTCCATCAATGTTCTAGTTCTATATGACAAGGTTTCAACATCTTCAAATAGTGAAAGTTAGTGCTCATAGTCATTTGAAACAACAACATTTTGATTATGTATGATGGTAGGATTTGATAACTTAAAATAATTGGCTACCCAACAAACTTAAAGTTAAAAGAAACTTTTTTAGTTTAAAGGGTTAGCACTTTCTTTCATCTTTGCATATTGGTTTGATGCTTCAAACAATGCATTTCTTATCCAAATTCTATCATATTGTATTCCCATCCCATTGAAATTTTTGTAATTGTTGGAGGAGTTGATACCAAAATTTCATATCAAATACCACGTTCTTGAAATAATTTTATGTGTTTTTACTATTTTTCTAAAGTTATTTTGTATTGTATGGATCCGTACAAGCTTGAAATGCTCTAAGATCATTGGTGTAGATAAATATATGTGTTCCCTTTCATTTTAAATTATTTTTAAGTGCTAAATCATTGTTTTGTAGGAGAAAACAATCAAATACAAGGACTGCCCTATTTTGACTATGTAAGGGTTTAAGGGCTAAATAGAAATGACATCCACCAATCCACCCACTGTCTTGGAACTATAACTCGATGGATTGGTGTGCAACATGGTATGATAGAGGTTCATTGAATTTAGGGGTTTTTTAAAGCAAGAAACTTGGCATTGAATTGATGCCCTAGGGCTGACAGGGGCAATTTTCTTGTGAATTTGTGGTTGTTAAGTCAAGGTTTATCAATTTGATGGATATTTGGTAGATTCATGGTGACACTATTTGATGGTCCACTCTCTACTTCAAAACAAAAATATCTCTAACAAATTTAAGAGCTATAATGGGATGGAATTAAAGGAACCTTCATATGAAGGATCTTCTAATGAAGGACCTTTGAATTAAGGTCTTCATTTGAAGGTCCTTCATGCAAAGGTTCCTTTTATAAAGCATTTTGGACATGAAATATTTAAAATAAAAAATACCTTCATTTGAAATTCTTGACATGGTATCATTTTTGAATGAAGGTTCTTCATTCAAAGGTCATGATGACATCACCTTAAAATGAAGGTTCTTCATTCAAATGGTATTTTGTAATTTTAAAATTTTGGGATTATTTTTTTGCCTCATCCCACAAGTGGGACACACTATTGTGAAATAACTCATTAAAAAATAGATGAATGTGTGATAATAATTTAGGGTTAAAAATAAATCCATTTGAGCCTTTTATAAATGAAAGGACATTTGATGCAATCATATGCCTTGTCAAAGTTTTAACTTAATAGTAAGGGAATCATGAGTAGTTTGTTGGACCTATTCAACAATCTTTGATGCAAGGATTGAATTGTATAGAATGTATCTACTATCAAGAAAGCCAATTTCTTTACCTGTATGACTATATCTCAAGAAATAGGTTTAATTGTGATGGCAATGATATTGAAAAAGATTTCGTAATCTAGGTGTTGAGAAGCATAATTGGCCACCATCCTAGGAAAGATTCTTCATTCTCACTTTTAGGTGTTAAAATTTAACAATACCTTGATTGATGAAAGAGGAAAAAGAGCCTTTCTCCATGGTATCCAAGTACACATAGCAGCGGTCTTGTCTTATACAGTTGGACATGATTTAAAGAACTTAGCTAGGAATTATTCATTTAACCTAAGGTTTTCTCATAATGCCATCATTGGAAAAGTATGATAAAATTATTCTATTATGAAGAATTTGAGTTCTTCAAAGATTATATTCCTCTATTCATAATTTTTAAGGGTTGTGTGTGGAGGAGGTTATCACTACCAAGAAGGGAGGAGACCTTTCCTTGCATATGTTTGTGGTGGAGGTATTAAAGAAGAATTGTATGCCTCTATTTCCATTCATTAGATCTAACTTAGCCTAGCATATACTTGGGCTCCTTTTCCCCTATAAAATTCCATTTGTTTGAGTTTATGTTATGTAAGAGTACATGCTATGTTGAAATATAAGAGGTGGAGGAGGCTAAAAGGAAATAACCCCTTTTTAGTTGTACCTTCGAATTTTTTCTTATTGTTTTATGTTTTTAGCAACTTTGTGGACATAAGATTTGAGGTAGGTCATACAACAAAGAATAACATGTTCCCACCAACAACCAAGATGTGGGTAGATTATGGGAGTTTTTCCAAGACCTAAGGCTAGTTGATAAAAATGTGAAAGACTAAGCTATTTTTTTTTTTTTTCTTATCTTATACCATTTTATGAGAATGGGGGTGCCAATGTATGAAAAGATCTTTGGAAACTAGGCATGAAGATTGCAAGTTAAAGAGAATAGGGGTGCCAAACTTACAATACTCATCGTCCCTTGGTCATCGATTTTCCCTGAGTTCCCTCAAACTCGTCCTCGGCGCTAGTATTGACCTTTTTTTCACTTCTCCATACTCTTCCTCAATGCTGGTATTGACCTTGTTTTCACTCCTCCAAACTCTTCCTCGGTGTTGGTATTGACCTTTCACTTCTCCAAATTGATGAGCTATAACCTGGTTTCATTAAGTTTTAGAGTATGTTAATTAAATTTAAAATTATGGCACCATTTAGCTAGGTTTTAATATTCTACAATATAGTTAAGTATATATTAGCTATATTCCATAATTCCTCCAATCAAAACATTCTAGCTCAGGAACCTTTACAACTCATGTTTCTGGCCCCACCATCTCCTACATCATCAAAGAAATCAACGCATCAAAATTCCCTTGATATCGTGATCATTAACCATCTTGCAACTCTTGATCACGTGATAGTGGGCAACCGTAGATCTTGATCTTCAGTGAACTTGCTCATTCGGATGGTTGACAACTTTGACCTTAAAAGTCAAGCACCTTTTCTGTTGAGATTAAAACATCTCCGCTAATTTTAAGCATGTGCATTTTAGATCTGCTTTAGTAGCTTGTAAGTTAATATATTAAGATCGGATTAATATATTAAAACATTCATAATGTTCTTTCGGCCTCTCTGAGTGTGACAGATGGTGTCTTCCCGTGATATCGTGATCAATACAATATTTCAGAAAAGGGCTTCACAGCATCGCGAGGACCTGTGAAAACCTGACATGTAACACATTGCTGGCACACAAAAGGGGACCCACCTAGGATGAAAATAATACCCATAAGTTGTTCATAAAGACATGACCACGAGGACATTAGAGCTAGGAAAAACTTAGGGAAAAGATAAAAGACCGACCCAACATGAAAATAAAACCTAAGGATATAACATGACCCCCTTTAACGATATAACAACCCTCCACCCATTTTCACTAAGGCCCAAAAAGTAATGATGAAACAGAATCGATATAAGGCTTAGCACAAAAGGATTGCAAATGGAAAAACCCTGAAACCCCAAGCCATGAAAACCTAACAGAGAGTGAGATTAACTGGATACAAACAAAATTATTTCACTAAGGAAAATAATTTTGTCAAGGCTCACTTTGAAGTGCTATCACATTATTTTTAATTTTTACATTGGAATACAAATCATATTTAATTTCATGCCAATATAATTCTTTCATAAAGATATTTGTTTGATTTTTCCTTGCTATTTTCATCTTAAAATTTTTAAAAATGTATTCTATAATATAGAATTATTTTCAAATTGGGACAAAAAGGATTCTAAGAGATATATTTAATCATAAATTTTACCATCAACAACCTTTACAATGATCACTTTATGCCTTTTAAGGCCTTTACACCTCAACCACCTATACAAATGACTTTTTAATCTTTTATGATCACATGAAACATAAAACACACTAATTTCAAGGTTGTTAACATCACTATTGAAATGTTTTAATTTTTTGACCTTTCAAATGTATTGAAAATCATAGGACACCTCTAAGACCATGCTAGTGGCTTGATAATAGCCTTATTGTTGACATGAAACTAACCTTGCACCCTTTTACATGTAAATTCTCCAATTTTCCTTAAAAAGGCTACAAAACTCTTTAGTGCAAGACTCAAACTCATAACTCAAAACTTCACCTAGAACATGACTAATGGTCTGGAGTGACCTTATTCATAATAAAACATTCTTGAAATGCCTAAACCAACCTATTGACCTCCCTAATTATCATCACATGATTAAGCATAGAAGATGAGGTGTAGGTGCTCCTGCACCACTACCCCATCCAAAATTTGCTCACATTACACAAAGCCACAATGTTCATCCAAGATAAGCCAATCAAATCCTACCTTATGTGTCCTAGTAATCAAATTGGAGATTATCCTAAAAATGACATTGTGAAGGGTGATTGGTCTAAAAAATCTAAACAACTTTGCAATTATTTCACTACTACGATCAATGTATCATCTTTCATGAAATTTCCCAAAACACTATTCATTATGATGATATGGAAATTTTTAGGAGAGCTAAAATAGTTGTAACATCATGAATTAAAATTAAACATTAAAAAGTACATCATGAATTAATTATGTAATGGCATAAAAATTAAAAACATCATGAATTAATTATGTAACCACATAGGTCAAATATAATTCTATCAAGAAATTAATATCAAATAGATAATACAATCGCATAACTCGTACATTTCAATGTCATTGATCTTCTTCACCCAACTCTTTGTCTGTATCATCGAATCCAGATTCGACATTGTAAGGATTGGTCATATCATCATCATCATTGATATCAGTTTCAATAATGTCATCATCCACATGGATATCATCTTCATGAACATTAACTCCTACATCATCATGATCTATTTCCTCCTCTTCGACATCTTTGTCAGGCACATCATCAACTAACTGTTGATCCTGATCATCATCTACATCATCTTCTAGTTCTTCGGTATCTTCTTCTTCCACCACATTATACTTAACTATCCTTCCTCTTGGATCATGACTAACAACAAATGATCAACCCGGTTTACCTGGAACCTCTAAGTAAAATACCTTCTCACATTGGCTTGAAAGAACATAGGGCTCATCTCTAGTTCGCTCAATCGACCTTGTATTAACCACGGTAAATCCATTATCATGTTCAATAACAGTTCTCTCAAGATCATTTTCATTCAATCATAGCCTGTAGCATAGGATGATAAACAAAACTAATTTGAAGGACTTAAAGTCACACTCAAGTATATCATCCAAAATCCCATTGTATCGATTTTCTAAGATTTCTGGATGTATGTCGTTTCTAGATGAAACATTAGTCACCTGAAAGACTACAATTATTTCAGAATCACAAGTTTTCTTCGTGTCATCCAACTTTTTGATTCAAAATTTACAACCATTGCACCACATAGCCTTATGGTGTTTCACCTGCAATATGTCAAACATGTAAAAATTATTGCAATATCATCAGTTGATAAACATATTTATTCTTGGACGAATGTATGCAAAGAAAAAAATATCAACATATATATAGATCAATATAATTGAAAATAATCAAATAATATGGGTGATTAATATATTTATACATACCTGTTTATCTCTTAAACCATATGCTAAATCAATTTCCCTTGGTGAAATATTGGAATCTCCATTACGATGAGCTTCTTTAACCAATGAAGCCACACCTTCCATGTTAATGCGCGACCAAATTGTTGACATCGTTCAATCCATACCGTCATCCAATCAAGATTGTTTGTGATGTACAAATTTAGTGCATCCCACTCTCGACCAATTGTATCAAAAAAAATTGAAATTCACAAACGATGTATAATTAGTTAATTACCACGGTATACGACCTTAATTTATAATTGATGTATATTGAATATTAATAATTAAATAAGTACAATATACATAAAAAATATATGTAAAATGTATTCTAATTAATCTCCATGACCATATTATAATTACCTCTCACTTTCCTCAATCTACCTTTCCCCAACAGGTACTCCCCTTCGAATTTGTTAATGAAGTTGGGATCCCAAATGCGATCTACATGGATCTCTGCTGCAAACTTAGGAAGATATTCAGTGATGTACACCATGGTCTGGTATACCATATATCCCTCCACCATAGAACCCTCAGTATGTGATCTTTGTCTAACCAAAGCCTTCAAAAATTTCAAGTGCCTCTCAACCATCCACATTGACCTTGTGTGTACAAGTCCACACAATTCAATCTCCTCAACTTGGTGTATGAGGTAGTGTTCTTGTGCATTGAAAAATGTCGAAGGTAGACACTTTTTCATTTCACACATTAGACGAAGAATTTTTCTCTTCCAATAATTTATATCTTCTTTATGGATTCCTTTAGATGATAGCCATCTACAATTGATTCAAGGCACAAATATATTAACGATATTTAACAAAAATATACAATATATTACATAACATGTAAAACAAATGGCAATTATAAGATCTATACAATGAATTGAACAAACATCGCTACTTACCTCATTTATTTTCCAAGATCATATATAACTTGCTTGACATTGTTGTTGAAGTTGTTTGGGAGAGATAGAGGTAGAATGTACTGCAACAACTATAAAATGATCTTTTCATTATTTTTCCAAAAGTAGTAAACATAAAACACTAAAAAGTACATGCAGTATACAAATATATATATATATATATATATATATATATATATATATATATATATATATAATATAACAGAATAAATACCATAATAAAGGTATGTCAATCATGCGTTTTCATCCTTGACCCAAATTCACCTTTCTTTGTTATGATATTATTTATTTCACAGCAAATCCTATGAAAAATCAAATTTTTTGTATGACTTCTTTTATAGAATTGCTTTGCTGCTTCATTAATAACCAAGGAAGGGCACTTATATTAATTTGGTCTCCATCTCTATTTAATTGAATGAAATTTTTCATTGCATGATTGGCTCCCTGAATGCTACTACAAATTTTGACAATTTTTTCTTTATCAAGCCTTCCATCCAATATTTTCCCTAACATTTCTGCTATATTCTTTTCGATATGCATTGTATCAAAAAAATGCACAATTTGTAGCTGCTCATAGTAGGGCAACCTACTAAATTTTCTGAGATGACTTTTCAATCCCCGTGGAAGTCGACCATTAATGCCTTGATGAACTTTATGAAGCATATAAGTTAAACAAATTAACAACGACAATCATTGTCAATCATAGCATGAGTAAAAACAACACAATATAAAAATATAAATTCCAAACATATCATATATAATAGATAAACAATTTGATCCGATGTATAACAACCTTGACGATTAATTATATTATATTCCAACTTCCATAGGCGGGGTGTCATTCTTCGTGGTTTTGATGTAGTCTCTTCTTTCCCATTGAAAAGATGTTTTTCAGTAGTTCGATACTTATGATTTATGTGGAGGAAGTGCCTATACTCATCAAACACCTGCTTTCCTAAACTTGTTGAACGATGAGATTTCAACTTTGGACCACAAATTGGACATGTAAATTTTCCCTTTGTTTGAAGACCTACAAGATCATATATAATTGGATTAAATATGTCAATTTTTATGATTATATATAATGAATAGATTATTTAAAAAATATGCATTATATCTACTTCATAAAATTAAATATCGTTAAATTGCAGTCAAACATTATAACATACCACAAATATGTGTTAGCCCTAGGGCATCATGATTTTCCATACAAGCATTGCATGGAATTGAAATTGTCTCTGTCCTATTGGTCTAGATATGTCATACATAGTGACGCCATTCCATAACTTTAGTAACTCGTCGATAAGAGGCTCGATATATACATTCATATCTTTAACTTGGTACTTACCTAGTTGAATGAACATAAACATTACATAATTATTATAACCATTTTACTACAATATATATAAATTGATGTACATGACTATTAAATGAAAAAAATATAAGTTATTATGCAACAAATAAGACAAATGAGATGCTACTACGTTAAAGAAAATTGATGTAAACAAATACCTGCAACAATCATTGCCAACATTATGCGTTCCATATTTATTGACATCCATGGAGAAATGTTATTGTTGATAAAAAAAATAGGCTACACTGAGTAAATAGATCTCAACTCTCCAAATGGATTGACACCGTCCACTACCAATGAAAGCCTGAGATTACGAGGTTCTTCTTTAAAGTGTGGCCATTTTTCCTCCATGTCCCTAAATGCAAAACCATCTATAGGAATTTGAAGAATGTCATCTCCACTTCTATTCTGTGCATGGTAATCCATAAATTGTGCTAAGCTTTTGCACCTAAATAATCGTTGCATACGTGGAATAATGGGAATATAATGAAGAACCTTGTGAGACACCTTTTTTGTTAGTTGATTTGTTTGATATCTACTGATATGACATTCTGAGCATTCTGTTGCAAATTCATGTTTTTTATGATATATAATATGATCATTGGGACATGTATCTATTGCTTGATACTCCATTCCAATATCTTTCATAATGCCAAATAAATCTTGATATGAGCGAGGTAAAATATTTGATGGTGGTAACAAAAATTCACCAATCAATCTACAACAAAAAATAATTTGTTAATATAAAGAATATTAATGGTACATATTTCATGCTTTATTAACTAGTGATGAACTAACAACAATTAAAATAGCTAAAAAATATGGCATATATGACATACCTTAACATCCGTGAGAATGCGGTGTTGGATAAACCATTCATAACCTTCAATTTCACCAGCAACAATACAATAGAGAGAAGAGTTGTTTGGGACCCTTCATAAATGGGCTCATATGCCTTCTCAAGTACAGGTAAATCATGAACATCATCAAAGTCATCTCAATCATCATGATCAATTGTGCCACTAAATGTGTCATGGATCAATGTATTTGTACCATCATCTTCAACTATGTTTTCTGGCGCATGATCATCTTCTTTCATAGGATCATTAACTTCATCTTCGATATTCACATCTCCATGTTCCTCCACATGCAAAACCACATTCTCTGGGACATGATAATCCATATCATGTGCCCTAGGGCACCCCATCTTTCTAATAATGATAGACACAAATAAACCATGATCATGATCAAGTGATTTTATATATATATATAATGTTAAAACAATATAAACATTTAAAAATTCAATCAATATAAACACATATAATGAACAACTTACCCATGAACGATAATCATGCCCCCCTCCAACGTGACCATGTTGCCTAAAATGTTTCTTAGTTGTGATTAAAAGTCTTATCGTCTTTAAGCCCTTGCAATTATTGCAAGGACAATAACATTTCCCATCACCCTTTCTTTTCAATCTAGCCCACAATCTAGCAACTGTCTCTTCATTTTGTTATGGACTAATATTATCTGACATGATTTTTCTTTACCAAGCTTGAATATTTAGATCTTCAAAAACTATCAAACTCACACTCCAATAATTTTTAATCATAGAGAAGTAACAAAATCTAATAATTCTGATATTTTATACCAAAAAAAATCGGCATGCAACCACCCCTACAAAAGAGAAGATAGTTTGAAGTTAATGACCCCAAAAAACCCTTTAAAATGCTAATTCCAAAAATTATTAAATTCTGATTTTACTATGATTTCCAACTGTTAGACTCCTAAAATCAGGATATTGAACTTGCACAACAAAATCTGGAAATGAAATTCTGAAAATGCACAAGTCTAAAAATGAAATATGATGAGATGTTGCTTTAAAATATGATTTTCAAACCTGGAAGTACAAATCTAACTTCATAAATAAATTTTGGAAATAAAATAGTATGGCATAATAAAGAGTTTCATTTGAAGTGGACCACCCTATTATATGCCTTGATAAAGTTAAAAGATCTATGAATTTTATCTACAAGATAGCCTGCATAGTCATCAATCTTATTCACATCCCTGCTTTGGATATCAATAGGCAACACCATTAGATGACCTCCTTGAAAGTTCAATCCATTAAGGGAATAATGAAAGGGTCTTCCTTAATGATTACATCCATTTGACAAAAATTAGTGTATGCCTGAATAAGGATGATATCATTTTGAAAGGCTAAAATGATTGTTGAGACTGATCCTAACATATTTATGTTGAATACAATACATCCAAATAATCTTGTATAGACCTTCACTTCCACACTCTCGACAAATTTTTTTTGTAAGGACAACACTTCATTTGCCTTGTTTTGTAGGTTAAGCTAAATATTGTTCTCACAAGCAACTTCAAATGTCTCGTACACTTACATCTACTTATGAAGCAAGCCTCTATCTAAATTGACTTCACCATTATAATAGTGCTTCAAAATATCACAGGGCCATCCTTTGGTTTTATATGTCAAATCTATTGCCATTTGTATTGAATTTTCTTCCATCCATGTAATTCATGTCTTTGGTCACAATGTTTATTCCAGAATCCATATACAACTTCCTCCCTCCTATTGACATAGAATCGATATGAAATACTATCTTGACTTTTAAGCTAAATATTAAAAATTGGTTAGAGATTATACTATGCAAAGGAGAATAAGAATAAACCATAACCTTATCAGCAATTGAAATAGATAAGGGGCCACTCTATTCCACACATATTCACATAGACAATGAACATGATATTTAAGGTTCCTACTCTTACTATTTTTCTGTTTATTTATATAATAATAAGGTTACACTACGATATTTTTGTTCTCTTTTTATTTGCTCTAACTCCTATTTCCTTTGATACATTCAATCATACTAGTATTGTGTTTCTTGTAAGAACATTATATCATGGCTGAATGAAAACAATGTTCAATGCCATGAGGCCCAAATGATATTCATGCATTGGTCTTGAAATGTCATCAAACTGAGACTAGTCATTGTTATATAGTTTCAAAGTTTCGTTGATACTATTGGTCAGTATGATTTCTCATGTGTATTTATTAAATATTGATAGCCTATATATTCATAGGGTCTAATCATTATGTCTGATAGTGTATTGGCAAGTTTACTGTCCAATGCTATTTGAAAAATAAAATATAGTAAAATATAAAACAATGATCTTTTCTATCTACTCCACTGTAAATAATAAAGACTATAGAAATTTCCTTCCAATTTGAGTGTTGGAAGTCTTTATTATTTACAGTGGAGTAGATAGAAAAGATCAATGTTTTATATTTTAGTATATTTTATTTTTCATTGTATTTGATCAACAAATATAGTTTGATGATGATTCTTTGACTAGTGCTACAATATTAGTATCTCGGGGTATTATATATGCAGATATAAACTATATTTGTATGATGCTTTATGTTATACCCATGTCCACTAGTTATCACCATAATTGTTATTATTATGTATATGCAATATGGGGATACTATAGAGGTAAGGAGCAACAAGAAAAGAAAAAAGATTTAAGGAAATGGACTTCAAAGAAAGGCATGACACTTTACTATAGATTCCCAAAAGGAGATCATGGTCATGACTATTCAAATAAACAATGATTAGTCCATGTCATAGCCATGAAGGGGGCATTGAAATTAATAATAATAGTGATAGGGTAGTATGATGAACTTTAAAAGATACATAAATAAAAGTAATTGAGTAGTCAAGAGGGCTTTTAAAACATCATAAATCTTGTCATGGGTTCATTTTCTTCATAGAAGTATGGTAAACTAATAAATATTTCCATCTCACAAAGTTTCAAAAGAGGACAACCTACAAGTGTATTAAGGAGTGCATGGACAATATCTCAAGGAGCTACCACAATTAATTTCTTCAAGTGTTATGCAAGGCCATTGAAATCAAATGAATAAACTCATGCATAAGATAAAAGACAAAGGATAGTCAAGTTTCTAGAGGGTAGGTATCACAAAGGATATGGGATCACTTTCAACAGAGATTATGATGTTTCTAAAGGATCTCCCATTATTTATATTAAAGACTTACAGAGATATGACAGTCATATGTCATTGCCAAAAAGTAGTAGAGGTTTTGAATGATCTTGCATAATAGGAAGGAGAGGACAACATTTACACTAAAGGAGTTTATATAGTCCATAGAAGAAGGTCATATGATTTCCATGAAAAAATATTGAAATAAGTTGCATACTTTACAATGAAAACCATGAAAAAAAAATCCTATGATGCACTTTTACCTTTTCTGCTTCATTTTTCCTAATAAGGTCAAATACTTTCTTTTAGTGTCAGAATCTACCACATAGAGATTAAATATTCTTACTCTCAAATAAAGCTGAATTATATAAATACAAAGATGCCTCCCTTAACATAAAGGACAATCTAAAGTACTAAGGAATTTTATATTCTTTATAAGAGATTGTTTTTAACTAGTTAAAAACTTGAGAGGGTAATACACAGGTTGCAAGGAAAGTTAAAAATTTATCATAAGTAGCTCAATCCAAAAGGAAAAAATTAAGCATGGAAAAGCATGAGTAGGTTGACCAACAAGTTATTTTTTATAACATCTTACCTAGATATTACTTGATAAGGTAACAAGTGTTTGTTTCCACTCAGTTTCATATGGTGGAATATCTACACACATATCACCAAATTGTCAAATAACTAAATAAATTGTATTACTTAATAAAGATGTTACAACATGTCATTCATGTCAAAATCAACTCTTCTTACCATAAAAAAATTGGTTTCCAATTTGACAGGTTTATCTTTTGATTCCTGTATCAACTTTTAAAGGAATTTGGCAGGTTATACTTCTACATGAGGAGATAATTTCATCTTGTAAACTTTTCCAAAGTACAAAACAAATAGAAATCATATAATTTTCATGATAGTTATAGCTTGCTAGATGTTTGGCAGCATGTAAAAAGTTTAAGTGAACTAAGAAAATAGAGAGGCCTTGACCTTCATTTTTTCATTTGTTAGTTTGTTGCTCTAAATATCTCACAATATTTAGAAATTGGTTTCTTTCTTTCTTTCTTGTTCAAATCAAAAATAGATACATTTTTATAGATTCAAGATGAATTCAAGAACTTTAGGTAACAAATATACCATAACTTCTTTTATAAGACACTAACATCTAAGGTCTAAAATCTATTTCTGAAACTTGGCAAAGGGAAAAATACATCTTTATGAATCAGTCTTCAAAAATATCATAGCTAAATGGCTCTATCTATCCACTATCAAACATTCCCAATTATTTGTTCAACCCTCCAGGCCTGAATCTTGAAAGCTATTTCACTCTGTAGCTATCCCTATGCCTTTGATATTATCTAGTCATGACTCCAAATCTATTGAAAATTGATCATTAGGGTTAAAAATGAAACCTTGCAAATATAATCTTTGTCCAAATCCATTAAGAATTTTCCATCAGTTATAAACAATTCCCTTATAAAGAATTTGTAAAGTCAAGTCTAAAATTTGGAAATGAAATTTTGAAAATGCACAAGACTAAAAATGAAATATAATGAGATGTTGCTTTAAAATATGATTTTCAAACCTGGAAGTATAAATTTGACTTCACAAATGAATTCTGGAAAAAGACAATGACTACCCTCAACCTAGCGATATCTTCTTGAGTTTTTTCTGATTTTTCCCAAGAAAATTGTTGAGCAAAACATTGTCGCAATAAATAGTTGAGCTCACTTTTATTTATGTTGGCCACAATTTAACTTTGCAAGTCCACTGAAATTTTGGCAAAAAATATTCGTCGAAACTTCAATGCAAAATAAGGTTCGTCAAAATTCCAATGAACGTCGGGGATAAAATCTAAAAAAAATGAAAATTTCACATTGAATATCACAAGTACCCAACAATACATCTGATTATACAGCTTTCATAAAAAAAAATTGTTGGATTTTGCAATCAAATGAGTTAGTGATTTTTTTGTAAAGTCACAACTCCTACCTTAATGGGTAATGTGATCACTCATAATGATTTCTTATTAACAAATTATCAAATCCATGAATTGAAAGATCATTAGGTTCTATAAGATTCTTATCCACACCAATATTATTGAGAAGATCAATGCTACAAACATTAAGAACTAATCCATTATCTATGAGAGTAATATTATCACAATTATCATTAAAGATTCATTTTTGTTTTGGATCTCAAGTGAGGGTAATTCATGTTGAGGGAGTGTAATACCCAAAATTTTCACTTGCATACAATCAAACAAGGCTATTACATCGATCAATTTAATAGAAGTTGGGACATCAATCTTATGCAAAGCCTCTTGGAGCATCCTGTGGTATGTAGGTGATGTTAGAATCAAATCCTAAAGGGAGATCTTTACTAAAGTATTATGAAGTTTCTCAACAAGATCATATTCTTTACCACTACGTTGAGGAATATTAGGTGTGAGTGGAAGGTATCATTGAAGTAATGGGATGGATGTTGGCATTTATTTTGGTTTCTTATTATTTTAAGTGTTAAATATTGAGCAACAATGTGATAACTTAGTTGTTGTGACACATGGTTACTAGTGATTTGTTTTGCAAGGTTTAGGAGGTCCTACAATGAGAGGTGATTTAGGAGGTCCAATAATTAGAGGAATTTTAGGAGGTCCAATAATTAAAGGAGTTTTAGGAGTTCCAATAATTAAAAGAGATCTAATAACCAATTGTGCATTCATAGCCTCAACTGAGTTATCTACTTGTTGATTATCTTCTATTGATGGGGGATCTAATGTCACCTTAGCATCTTCATATATGTACTATTTTTAAAAATAAATGTATTAATTATTTCATCCTCTTGTTTCATAATATCTTCCCAAGTGGGAGAGGTATTGGGAGAGAAACAAACAAGATTCACATGACGCTTAATGATTGGATCTTCTAACACCAAGATATCCTCTTCACAAGTAGATGAGATATTGGGAGAAGAATGAAAATGATTGTCATGATTATCAATGATTGCATTCTCTTGCACCAAGCTAACCTCACACATAGGAGAGATAGTGGGAGAAAGATCAATAAAAATAACAAAAGAAAAGAAATAAACTCATTTTCACATGCTTGTAACAAAATTTCTTTGAAATGCTTAAAAATATCTGACAATAGAACATGAATTATGAAAATACAACATTTTTGAAATCATAACCTTTTTTATGCCCTATAGATCAAGCTAGCAATGTTTTTAGCAAAATAAATAGTTGCAGGATTGGTATTTAGAAACTGAGGCTAGATTTGGGTAGAGACCAGAGACAAGATTCTGCACATAAAATTTGGGCTCAATTTACTTGGACAAGGGTGCCTAGGGTGACTATGTTTTGCATAGATTTTTGTAAAATTAAAAATTTGACTGTGTATAATACTATTTTAAGTTCTTGTTTCTATGTGTATATAGGTGTGACAATGAATAGTTTTCTAAAATTTTCCCAATTTGAGTTTATGATATGCAAAATATCATAAAGTGTGCAACAATTTGTAAAATGTTCAAGCAATAGTAGAGAATTGTAAATACAATTTCCAGATCTAATATGCAAGAATTAAGCGATTCTAATATGCCAAAATCTGAAAATGATTACATTGATGCCTTTTTGAAACAAAATGATGCAATTTTTTACTTTTTGAACTATATACAATATGTCTAAATGAATGCAATGAACACTTTCATATTTGATTTTAGATTTAAATGAATTAATGCAAACTTGTAAATGCAATTGGAATGTAGATATGAGCTATGATGACTAAAATTAACCCTATTGCAACCTATAATGTAATATTATATGCCAATTTTTATTTTTTATGCCTTTTATGATGCAAAAATGAATGCCTCGATGAACAATGCAACATAATGCGATGTTAAATCTAGATATAGGATGAATTGCTTAATATTTTAGAAGGTTAAAATTTTAACATGTCATGTTCACCAAAATGAAATAAAGAAAAAGTGGAGCCCTTAGGATTTGACTCTAGGGTTTTGGGCACTTTTCCTAACATTTCATTTAGAATTTGAGGTAGTAGGGGTTTGAAAAATTTGGACAAGATATAGGACCTACTCACAACCTAAAAGGTGATTTAACCTACCATTGACCACATGTGGAATGGATATTGGAATGAAATGCAATTATTTGACTAGGTTAATGATGCAAATAACCATTCTGATGCAAAACCAACAGATCTGGAAAGTCACAGACAAATTCAGACTTCAAAACAGACTCAAAAAAGTCTTGCGCATTTATGATATAAATTTGAAGCTGATTTTTGAGGACCAAGTCACTAGTAGGTGACTATATCCTAGTAGATGAATCCTAGTGTAGATACCTAAAATTGTCCTAGCCTGTGACTAACATTTTATCACTAAATACCATCCTTTCCTAATGATTAAATAATGTTCAATTATTTAATTATTATCACTAATTCATATTCCACTATTTATTAAATGACTTTATGTTATTTAATTAATTCACTTTATCAATAATCTTTTTGATTAATTAAATAAATCCTATTTATTTAATTATGTCTTAGTCTTTACTTTATCCTTATTAATTAGATAAATCTTATTTATTTAATTACATCTTTAATTATCTTATTCCTCTAAATTTATTAAATAATTATTATTAGTTATTTAATTAGCATTCACCCTCTTTCTAAATTAATTATGTTAATTATTTAATTATCCCCTTTTTGAGTTAAATAATTACTTTAGTTATTTAATTCTCCACATTCACACATCTGAAATTAAATAATTACTTTAATTATATTTGATTATCTTATTTTTGTTAGAGTGAATAAGTCTTGTACCTAGTTTATTCCTTTAGTAGGGACTTAGGGGACTTAGTTCACATGTTAAGTTTACTTAGGATAAAATATTCCTTCTAGAAGTCTCAGTTGTCTTATCTAGACTTTACACTTTCCTAGGTAGTTATGAGTTAGTTGTCTCATGTGATAGGATTAAGACACTTGTCATGATCTTGTCTAACCCTATCTCTCATCCTTGCTTTTATAAGCAAGGCATCTCTAGCTATTTTGTATTGTATTTTATTGTATATTGTATTGTAAGCATTGTATCATATTGCAATTCTTGTTTGGTGGAACAACATCTTCCATTGTTGCTTCTCTTTATTTCTTATGGAGGTTATTTGGTGTTGTAGATTGAAGATCTTGGGTTGCTCACTTCAATAATTTTCTCTCAACATTATCCATTCATCAATAAATAAATAAAATATTTTATTTATTTATCCAATTCCCACTTGCACATTCCTCACATAATTAATTCATTTAATTAATTATTATTTCATACATTTCCACCTCATTTGTAATATAAACTCTCTTTTAATTGAATAGCTAATAAATGTTAGTTCATTGATCAATCAAATCAGTTCACTCCCACTCAATGATAGTTAATGAAGCAATCAAATCCCTTAACTAAGAAATTAATTCCTCATGCAAATAGTTAACTGAAATCCTATAGCCAATTACAGTTAGTTAACTCATTCATCGATTTCTCTCAAGGATTCTTGACCCTTGATCTTGATCATCCACCTCTTAATCTTGATCATCCATTCATATTAATATTTTCTATAAAAGCATCCCTTATTGCAAAGATGGTTGTTGTTGCACCAAAAGATAGACCAGTTAATGCCTAATACAATTGCTAGAGTTAATGAGGCCATATGACACTACAACAGAATAGGAAATTAGCACCCAAATAGCGCCATATTTTAGTGTATTTGAGTTCATGAATTGGACACTTCTATCAGTGCAAAACTCGATGCAAACTGGCATGCTCACTTCGATGCCAGATTTAGCACCAAATTTAGCACCAGATTTAGAACCAGATTTAACACCAGATTTAGCATCGGATTTTGTTGCTTCTAGTTAAGCTTTCGATTTTTCTTCTAGTTTTGCTTCTTCTATTGCTTCCAAGTTTGCTTCCAGCTTTGGTTTTGCTTTTGCTTTGAGGTTTGCTTCCGGTTTTGCTTCCAATTTTTCTTCCATTTTTGCTTCCACTTTTGCTTCTCGTTAATTGCTTTTGTTTTTACTTCCTAGATAACACCAAGTTTTTCTTCCAAGATTTCTTCTAGTTTGCTTCTACTTTGACTTCCATTATTGCTTCCTTTTTTGCTTCTAAAAATGCTTCTTTTTTTTGCTTCCATTTATTAATTTAATATGTTTTATTTCAATTTAATTAGTTAAATATATCATGCCTCTTAAATAACTCATATGATTATAGAGTAAGTAAATTAAATAATATGTTTTATTTCAATTTAATTAGTTAAATATATAACCCCTCTTAAATAACTCATATGATCATAGAGTAAGTAATTTAATTATTTAACTCATATGATTAAATAACAAGATAATTATTGTTACTTGATTTTTCTTCCAACTAAATTAGGTAGACTTATGATTGTGCTTGCATTTAAACAATAAAAGGTACATATCATTTTCTACTAAGTTTCATCCATGTGCATAAAAGAGAGTATCAAAAAACTGCATTATTTGATTAAGGGAATTGCATACAATAGAAAAGAGAGTCAACATTTATTGCAAAGGTAGTCTTTATTGATAACCATAAGTGTATAGTGTCCCTCACAAGCCGAGGAACTAACTATTTTTATGCATATAAAGAAAAAACTATACATAAATGCATATGTAAAGAAGGGGGACCCATCATTATGAATGATGAATCACGGTTGAGTTTCCTTGCATCAGCTTTAGTCCTCTTGCCCATCCAACCTCTAGTTGTCACTTTCCCCTGCTACTCCGAGTTTCCTTGCATTTGTGAGAAGAAGTTGGTTAGATCAATGAAGGATCACCAATAAGTACATAGGAAAACATCTGTAAACATATAATTTGATCCTTATAAAAATTAAAATAGCTAGCATATCATAGATGTCCAAGAAAACAAAAGAGTTATCAAACACATCTATCATATGCTCTATTTATCTAACATGTTTTCTCTTTGTGCATATATAGGACAAAACTTTGTTACTATTTTGTTTCAACTGATTACAACATGTGGAGTAAAATGTGGCTCCCACGAGGGTTGAGCCCAGCATGTTGCCCTCGTGTTTTAGGAGGGATAGTAAATTGAGAAACTTGATCAAATAAATGATAAGCCTATTCTTGATGCATTAAATCAATATGGAATCATACCAGTTGATCAACTTTCATTATTAGATTCAAAAGATGCAACAAAATGGTGTGAATTATCAAGAAAGTTACTCTACATCTTTCATAATGATTCAAACAATAGGCTGCTTGGAAATATTACTCTATTGGATATGTCTTTCAATCTTCTTAAGTTGGATCCAAAGTCCATTTTAATAATGATATGAGTTGTATTTCATTGTCAACATTTTCAAGGAGCCAGTAAAGAAGGGAACAAGAACAAGGACAACAATCATTCAAAAATGAAACAGTTTGTCTCTTCCCAAGAAATAGATGATTTCTGTGATAATATGAACATTGAAGCACAAATGCATCATGTTCAATTATGGATAATCATTATGGTCGAGCTACTCAATGAGGTCTTGCAAGTTATCAAGAGCTATCAAGATCTATCATGAGTTACATGGAGCAACACAAGGTGAACATTTGAATGCAAGCCCAAATTCATCATGTCAGTATGTTGTCTCGAAGAGCAATGCATGAGAAGGAAAGCACATTGATGCAAATGAGTAACTAACATGCATTGGTAATCATCTTGCTACTGATACAATGAGTATTCACAAACAACTATAGTGCACACTCTGATAAACAACCAATGCATGATGGTTTGAGGAGATACCAATTATTCTACAAATGAATGTAGGACAATCATGAAGGGTAGCCTTTGAGAAGGATTTATTGGTAATCATGTCAAGGGAAGACTTGGTAAACCAACTCATCATGCTAGTTGTATACACCTAAAATTGGTCCAGAGCATCCTATTAATTGAATACGAATTATTTCATTAATTATCCTAATTTCCTCTACTGTTTGAATAAATAGAAATATTTATTTATATAGTTCACATTTAATATTCATCTTAATTAAATAAACAAAATTAAATACTTTGTTCAATTTAATTATCAAATCCCTATTTCAATCTATCACATCAATCTTAAATTAATTAAATAAAGATCAAAACACTTTATTGATTAATTGCCACATTCTTCTGATTAAATTAATAAACAACTAACCTATAGTTCATTTTATTAAATTATTTATCTCCCTTTTCCTAATTTAAATAAATCAAAAATATTTGAATTAGAGCATAAGGGATATTCCAATCTACATTCTCTCAAAAATGAATTAGATTTCCTATGTCTAATCCATGTATAAAATATGTCACAATTAATGCTTTGAAACTTCACGAGAAGTTTTGAAGACAAATTTGGAATTTGATCTTTCAATCCTCCTCCATCGATTCTTCCTATTCTCTTGCCTGGTGTTTTCATGGGTAGAGACAATCTCCATCTTTCTCTCAATCTCCTCCATCTCTCACCATTCAATCCTCTAGATTGAATCCAAGCCTCTCAAAGCTTTCCCTGTGCATTTCTACAGCCAGGAAATCTATAAATACAGCCTCCTTGAACCAAGAAAAGGATCCAGATAATCAAGCTTTTGCACTCTTACTCTGTAGGAATCCAGACTTCAAACATCAAGCATCAAGCAATCAAGTTTTCAACCATGGTTGCCTCCTGTAGCTGCAATTATTTGTTTCACATCAATATCATGCTAGTTTAATTGATTTATCATTTAGCATTGCATTATCATTATCTTGATCTTCAGATAGTCATTTTAACAGTCTTATTTGCTTAAATAATCTAAGATCAATTTAGATTTAATAAATCTTTGAGGATAGAGAAAAATATGATGCTTTCAATTGATTACTATTTTGAATTCATTCAATTTGAGTTATCTTTGATATAATGTCTTATTAAGAAGTGTTTTAATCTTATTCACATATTCACCACTTACAATTTGGCGCCCACCATGGGGCATTAACCCCAGTTTTATCAAAATTATCAATTTTCTGGAAAGTGTCACACAAGTTTTCGGCATGTTTGAGTTCTAGCGCTTTCGTTAAAAGTTTTAGCACTTCTAGTTGTTGTTTTAGCGCTTTCGGTTTTTAGCACTTCTGGACACTATTCTAGCGCTTACGGTCACTGTTTTAGTGCATCGGGTAATTTAGCGCATCAGGTAACTGTTTTAGCACTTTGGTGCAATATTCCAGAGCTTTTGTAAAATCAGGTCTGGATCCGACGTGTCCGTAGCTAGATTTTAATTTTTTTAATTTTTTATTTTTCACAGTTGGATTAAAATGTATCAATCTAGGATAGTCACTTCAAAGTTATCTAAAATTGATCAATCTAGGATAGCCACTTCAAAGTTTCTAAAATTGATCAATCCTAGGATAGTCACTTTCTTGTTTTTCTTATAAGAAAATCTATCAATCCTAGGATAGTCACTGCATTTTTACAGTTGAAGTTAAAAAGAACATCATGATTTCTGTGAAGCAACATCTTCACATAGATTAGAAAAATTCTTTTTGGGCTTTTAAAATCGAACAAAATTATATGTTGTGTTTGTAGTGATTAGGCTTATGCTCTCCCCTTAACTGGGTGACCAAAGTGCCAGATTCACTTTTATTTCATGTCATTTACACTTTATTAAATCCTTTAGCAGGCATGTCGTAGTGGGAAAAAGTACTCACCCTATGGGAACGACCTAAGTGGGAACAACCAAAACTAGGTTTTCCAACCCACTATAATAAAAATGCAAGTTTTTGATGAAAGTCCAACTTGACAGTAGTAGGCAAGATAACCATCCCCAAAATCTTTGTTCTAAATATTGGGAGGTCTCCTGAGGGAGTTTATCTATTTGCCACACCGAATGGAACCCTATCTATGAACCATAGAGTAGTTGCTCACTGAGTCACTATCCATACATTGTCATACTCACGGTGCAAGGGGAGGGAAGAATCTGCCCCCAAGACACTCACCATATAATTACCAAGGACCACTTTCCCAAGGGATTCGGTATCTACTTCCGTCACTTTGAGTACGCGCCTAGCAACGACAAAAACACGGGTGCCCTCTAGGGGGTGACACTGCTGTGTGAGTCAATGTAATTCAAGATGTGGGCTATGAGTATAATGATGACCTACTTGTCCTTAAGTGTGAGTTTGTTTGATTTGTGTACAAATGTTAAAACAACCCATCAAAATCAATAAAAATCATTCGTGATTTTTGAACATACACAATCTTTTCAGTTTTAAAACACTTATTCAAAATTGCTTGTCGTGTTTTCACAAATTCATTTAAATTAGATTTAAAGATCATCCTGAAAATGTCAAGTCAAAACAATCAGAAAATCCATGCTGCGAAAGTGGAAGTCCACTACATTTCTCAAAAGAAAAATCAAAGTCACGAAACCCCAAAGACCTCTCGGTTATAGAAACAAATTGAGAAAACAACATTTTCTATATCAAAATCGGAAACTCCTTTTGCAACATAGAATGTTCATCCACTGATACCATGATTTTGCTAGGGGTCACACATTAGATTACACAGTAGAGCCAATCTACTCACGAGCCTTCTTCCAGAGAAGAGCTCTCACACAATTCCACAACCATAGTCAACGGATTCATCCTTCTTATCTTCCGCAATCTCTAATACAGTATGCCACAAGACCCAATCAAATTTTACAGTAGAAAGTCTTAAAAGGTCTTGTTTTTAGCATTCTGGAAAACCTGTTTCAACGCTTTGGGTCACTATTCTAGCGATTTCATGAAACAACACTTTCGGGCTCTGTTTTAGCGCTTCTGGTAAAATAGTGCTTTTGTCACTTTCTGTTGTGCTTCTGGGTTCTGTTTCGACGCTTCTGGGAAGTAGCGCTTCCATCATTTTCTCCAGCACTTTCGGGCACTATTTCAGTGCTTTTGTCCAAATAGCGCTTCGGTCACCTATTTCAGCGCTTCTGGACTCTGTTCCAGCGCTTTTGGGAAATAGCACTTCTGGTCTCTGTTTTAGCGCTTTTAAAACATAGAGTTCAAAATTTTTACCAGTCCACCAGTCTGTCACTTTATTCGCATTTTTCATCAAGATCAAATTTCTTCTTATCAGAATCACTGTCTAGGACCCAAAGTCAGAAAGGTTTATACAAATTTCCAAACTTATCAACTAGAACAAGATCTTGCAAATCACAAGTGTCAAAAATCAAATACACAATCAATTACTACATTGAAGTTTCATTATCAGGATATTATCATCCTTCATCACGAAACGAAGTATAGTAATTAACTTTTTAAATATTGTCTCATCAATAAGATCAGTCATCTTATTCGACTTTGTTTAAAAAGGTTCAATTGACACTATCCCACACATAAGATCAACATTTCAGAAGAAAGGGCAAAAATTTGTATGCCAATCTTAACTAGGTACCAAAAACAGAGACTCTTAGAGCAAGAAATTTTAAACTCACAAGAAATGGCAGAAGAAAATCCTTGGAGCAATCTGAACCTCAATGATAAGAATGAAATAACTCCAGAAGATATCCAAGTGGCTCAACAAGATCCCAAGTTTCACATATTTATGGAAAAAATTCTAGAACAAGACATGGAAAAATATCTTTTAATGTTAGCCGAATCAAGGAAAAAACTTCCAAAAGATTTTAATGTAAACCGTTTGAAGGAAACACCGGAAATGAATGAGACTAAGATACCACAACCTACGCAAACAATAGATCCGGTTGCTACTTTAACATCACAGATGCAAATGTTACAGCAACAAATACAAGATATGACGAAAGGGACTACCAAGAGATATGCGATACATGACATTTGTCCTTATCCTTTCGACGCAATGGTCGGCTTGATACCTTTTCCTAGACATTGTGAGATTCTAAAATACGATAAGTATAATGGAAGAACGGATCCAATTGATCATATCAAAGAATTTAAAACAATGAGTCTTGAGTTTTCCCAAGAGGAAACTTATTTAATGAGATTATTCCCAAGGAGTTTGGGAGGATCATGCATGGAATGGTTTTCAAAGTTAAAACTAGGTATCAAAACTTTTGAGGAACTCGTCAACAGATTTATCTCTTAGTACTCATTCAACATCCAACACGATGTTACTATCAAAGATCTTTACAATCTAAAACAAAACAAGGGAGAAACATTCTTGTCTTTTCTTCAAAGATGGTGACGCTTGTTCGCTAGATATCCTAGATCCATTCCTGAAGAGGAAAAGATGGAATTGTTCATTGAAAACTTGACAGAAGAAATGAGTTATAGATTGGAACTACAATGTCCTCCAACATTTGAGAAAGTGATAGAGAATTGTCTTAAGATCGAAGAGGCGTTAGTTAAGAGGAGTTATCAAGCTTTTTAATGACAAAACAAACAACACAAGTAACTCCTCAAATCAATACTCAAGCGGTGAGAAGCCAAAATTTTGGCAAAAGAACCGAAATAAAAATGAGACAACAAATGATCCCCAAAACGTCAAACCAGTTTTCAATTTGACCATGTCCACATCAAAGAATCAAAACAACAAGAAAAATGTCAAGTCAAATACCATACAAAGCAATGAAATCATAAAACCACAGTCGTATCAAAAACCGTCAAATTGACGAAGGTTCACACCTTTGGGTCAAACAATGGAATTGACAATGAAGGAACTAGTTACTAGAGGTCTTCTCACTGCAAGGGAAGCTAGATTCTGGGATCCAAAAGTCAAACCATCATGGTGGAATGATGTTGATTATTGCAACTATCATAATAACAAGGGTCACAAGACAAATGACTGTATGGAGTTGAAACATGCAGTGCAAGATTTGGTGGACAGCAACAAAGTGTATGTGGAAGGACCTCAAAATAACAATGATTATTCGGCCTTCAAAGATCCTTTGCCAAATTATGACAAAGGTGCATCATCCTCAAACAACAAAGGAAAGAATGCCAATCATTTCTATGACACAACAATCCTGTGTCTATCTGAAGTCAAACATGATCATGCAGTTAGTGATAACATTTATGAAAACAAAACCAACAACATTACCTCTTTGGATTTACTCCCAAGCATGCAAAACTCTAATAATCAAATAAATGTCTTAAAAATCAGAGAAAATCAAGAACATCAACCCTCCAATGTGCTAACTATGGGACAATCCAAGGTAATGTTAAAAGGAATTGGCTCCAGACATGCTGTTCCACCTCCATCGAATTATGATGTTATCAATCAAATGCAAAACACCCCCCGAGAGAATCAAGAACATCAACAGGCAAATGTCATGACTAGGGGGCAAGCCAAGGTAGTATTAAAAGGAGTGGGATCTCAACTTGCGGTTATGCCTCAATCTCATTATAATATTATCAATAAATTGCAAAACATCCCCGCACAAATATCGATACTGGAACTCATTAAGTTGTCACCATCACATAAAGAAGTTCTTGAACAAGCATTAATTGCCATAATTGTACCAAATAATCTGGATGTTTGTCAATTCCAAGCTATGGTGGGACATCTGACTACCCCACATTATTTGTGATTCTCTCAACAGGATGATGTCTCATTAAACCATCCGCATAACACAACTTTGCATATCGAAGTATGTATCCACAATCATCGCGTTAAGAGAGTTCTAATAGATGGGGGAGCTGGTCTGAACATTTGCACCCTCAAATTAGTCTGTGCACTAGGATATTCTGAAGATGCTATTGATGCTCGATGGAAAATGACCATCAAAGTGTATGATGAGGAGGAAATATCGTCCAAAGGTTTAATTGTATTACCCATTCAAGTGGGACCCATGATGAAGCATATAGCATGTCAAGTATTAGAAAGGGAGTTGACATACAACATACTCTTAGGACGACCCTGGATTCATGAAATGCAGGTCGTACCGTCTACATAACATCAATGCTTAAATTTTCTAGTGAACAGACAAGAGGTGACTATAGTTGTTGATTATAATCATCCACAACATTGTGACACATTAAGAATATCTCAAGACACCGTTGTCCCTCACAATAGGGAAGCTTCCAGTTCATCATCATGCAAGAATGAACAAAGTCCAAGCATCACTACCAAGTGCGTACAAAAGAAAGGTAAAGAAAAGGAAATAAGTCATGTTGAAACAAAAAATCCGGATACACAAACTTCTCTATTAGACAAATTTCAAAAGCAAGTTTAGTTGACAAATAAAGGAATGGGACAATACTCAATGGAGCAATTGCTTAACTTATCACAGTTAATGCCATCTCCTAAGCAATATGGTCAACCATCAATGATCAAACCTCCAACATCTTTACCTAACACAGTTCTTCAAGAAAAATTTGTGAAATCTGGAACCATAGCAGAAGAAACAAACAATAAAGCAATCCTGGATTGGCTTTACAAGGATGAAGAAACATCAACATCAGAGACTAGTATCAAAAATATTAGCATCAACACAGACAAATATGGAAAAGGAAAGGCTATTCTTGAAAATATGGTTTATGAAGGACAAGGACCTGTGGGATTAAGAAAAGAGGGAATCTCAGAACCTATCACACCTCTCACTTTCCACACAAAAGAAAAACCAGGACTAGGATACTCTGAAGAAGAGAAGCAGGAGCTAACAAAGACAGCTATGGAAAATATCCTTCACTTTAGAGATGGTTCTGAAACAGACTCAAATGAATATGAGTGGGCATTACCTTGTGATCTACTTGTCATTGATATTCCGGTCGATGTGAAGACTATGAAGGGAAAGAGCACACCATCTACTACATCAGTAGAACTTTAAATGGTTATGAAATAAACTATACATTCATAGAAAAGTCCTGCTTAGCAGTGGTGTTTGCTACTCAATAGCTAAGACACTACATGCTGACTCATACAATCAGATTAATTGCAAAGATCAACCCTTTGAAGTATCTACTAAGTAAAGCTACCTTAACAGGTAGACTAGCAAAATGGGTTATGCTCCTAAGTGAATTCGACATTCAATATGTCAAGAGAAAGGCAATCAAGGGACAAGAAATCACTGAACAGCTAGCTGAAGCTCCTCTACCAAATGATCGCCCAATGACAATGGAATTTCCAGATGCAGATATTATGACGGCAATGCCCCAACAATGGGTACTATATTTTGATGGATCGTATACACAACGAGGAGCAGGAGCAGGGATCTTGTTCATCTCTCCCCAAGGACACACAATTTCAAAATCATATAGACTCATGTTTCAATGTACAAACAATGTGGCTGAATACAAAGCATTGATTATTGGGGTCAAGATAGCAATTCAATTGAAAATCACAAATTTACGGGTATATGGGGACTCTCAACTCGTTATTTCTCAAGTCAATGATGAATATCAAACAAAGGATGAAAAATTGATGCTCTACAAGCAGCAAATAGATAATCTGAAAGAGTCCTTTGTCAGTATCAAGTTTTATCAGATTCCAAGGGTGGAGAACAAAGCTGCAGATGCTATGGCTACAATTGCTTCATCACTACAATTGCCTGAGAAGCATGTTTTTTATGAGTTTATGGTAGAACAAGTATCGTGTCCTTCCCATTATCAATCAGAATCTACTACCATATGCCATCTAGAAACCACTGAAACCTCCATATACGAAAAAACTTATGCTTACCTGAAAGATGATATTCTTCCTCCCGATCTTTCAAGGAACCAAAAAGGAAACTTTATCCGTCAATCCGCCTGACACACTTTAATCACAGATGTCCTTTATCATCGAGGTCTTGATGGTACCCTACTCCAATATCTAGAACACAACGAATCTGAAATGGCCCTACGAGAGGTTCACGAGGGTATTTGTGGTACTCACTCGAGTGGAATAACTCTAGCTAGGAAACTCCTCTATTTGGGATATTATTGGCCATGCATGGAGAAAGAATCATATCAATTTATCAAGAAATATCAAAAATGTCAGGTTCACAGCAATCTAGTTCATGCACCAGCACAGGAACTGCATCCCTTCACATCGACATGGCTTTTTTGTCAATGGGGTCTGGATCTGGTAGGAAAAATAAATCCATCTTCGTCTAATGGATACAAGTTCATTATTACAGCTATTTCACGAAATGGATAGAGGTAGTACCTCTTACTACCATCACTGGGAAGCAAATTTCCTCTTTCATCTTGAATTACATAATATGTTGGTATGGAATCGCTCAATCAATTATCACTGATAATGGATGACCTTTCAAGAATCAAGATGTCCAAGAGCTATGTGATAAATTCCACATCCAACATCATTTTTCAACACCGTACTATCCTCAAGGGAACGGCCAAGCAGAGGCCTCAAACAAAACCATACTCAAAATTCTCAAAAAAACGGTTAACAATGTTGGATGTGATTGGCATGTTCAACTCAAACCTGCACTATGGGCCTATAGAACAAGCATCAGAACACCAATGGGAGCTACACCATTTGCTTTGGTATATGGATCAGAATCCATATTACACATTGAAGTTGAAATTCCATCCCTTCGTGTATCACTCAAAGGTATCATTTCAGATGAAGACTATAGGGTATCTAGATTGCAGGAATTGGAATTGCTAGATGAGCATCGTCAACAAGTTGTTAATCATCTAATAACTTATCAACAGAGGATGTCAAGGAGTTACAATCATAGGGTAAAACCGTGGGTCTTTCAGGTTGGTGACTTGGTACTAAAGGAGAACCCTAGGAATCAACAGAGCAGGGAGAAGAAAGGAAAATTTGAGCCTAACTGGCTTGGTCCCTTTGTCATCATATCAGTGTATGGATCAGGAGCATATCAGCTATCAACATCAGAAGGGGATTTGTTTGATGAACCTATCAATAGTATTCATCTCAGAAAATTCTCTGCTTGAACCTCCTAGTGCACGGGGCAAACTTTTGAAAATTGTTTCCTTGGTGAAAACCTGGCAAACAGGCATCTTGGCAAACACAAAAATACAAAAAAAGAAAGAAAGAGAAAAATACAAAAACACAAAGGGTGTAATCAAAGCATATGATGAAAACCTGGAAACAAGCGTCGTATGTGATTCTAAGATCAGCTTTCCCATCTATTATGAATATGTCAGGATCATTCATCTGAAAGTCAGTATCAATTCATATCATATCATTCATCTAGTCATCATTACATCCATTCTCAAAATCATGTCACGTGGTCAACATATCACTCCATAGCTTGGGGGAAACATCTGGATATCATTAAGGGCAATACAAATGTATCGATTTCAACAAAAGGCAACACGATAGTATGGAAGAAAACTGAAAATAAAGATCAAAGTGCAATATCAATCATCATCAGAAGGCATCAACCATCCATATCGTATCGAAAATCCAAAAACATGTCAAAAATGTAAGTCTAAAAAAGCAACGTCCAAAAACATAGGTCTGTGTTAGTCGAACTACGTGGTCTCTACATGTGTAATGTAGGCAAGGCTAATCTTAAATCAGCCCCCGAGACCCCTAAGATAGGTTACTAGGTTAGGTCTTTTTGTCAAAATCTTGAAAATCCAAAAACATCTCAAAAATCCAAAAACAATGTCAAAATCAGAATGGATGATCTAAAATCTGAATAATGAATGGAACACTCTAAGTAAACAATGGATAAATTGCACTTTTTTAATTCTCATTTCTTTGGAGTAACTCAATGATGTATTGAACTAGAGAAGCAAGGAAGGAGAATGATATTTTTATCGTTTGCTATCTGTAAGTTAATCATATGAATGTATGAATTATCGAGGATGTGCTATGAAAATGTATCACTGATGACATTCAGAATTCACACATTGAAATGATTAATCACTGCTTGTTTACGCAATGAATGCTTAGGTCATCTCGGTTCAATTATACCTCGATGCTTGTGTTCAATTGCAATATCAAAAATCATGAAAGTAGTACTCAGGTCGTCATTGGATTAACACAGCCATCGATGCTTGTATTCACTTTCAACATTCAATAAAGCTCTATGATGATACCAAGCACAAAAAGACTATTAAAATGACATCTGTTTTGCATATTATTGCATGATTAAATTAGATTGCATTCATCATCATTCATTATCTGCAGAGTATTTGTTGCATAAAGGATTCCAATCAATGATTATCTAATCTACAAATAAGACTGAGTATACTTGACATAAAATCCAAAATCATCATCATTTCATCATCCATACACATTTTTTTGCATCATAATAAGACATACATTTATCAAATACATCATGCATTTACATCATCATCTTCATTACATCTTTTATCATCTACATCATAAAACATCATTATATCATCATTATTATTATGTTATTGATGCAATCATGTATCCATACATTAAATAAAATCACATCATTACACCCATCAAAGATTATCCATCAATCCATACATATTATCACATTTTGATCACATCATATATCCATATATCATATGAGCTACACACACATTTATCATTGCATCATTCCACTAAAATAAATAATCATTCATATACATCATCACATTTAGAATTAAATCATCACAAAATCATATAATAAAAGCATCCATCACATAGAAATCATAAAGCCATCATCATATCATATCAACTGCATCTCATATATATATCACAAAATGTCAAGTATACAATGAAGTCTGGTCTACAAAATACATCATCATACAATGAGCTACATCATAAAATACATCATAAAGGATCGCAATGGCATCTACAACCTACTACTGCCAGAGTGAGAAGGCCTAACAGGACCTGTACCACTACCACCACCACCCCTAGAAGGACCCGGATCTCTAAAATCTCTGTGTGGAGGTTGTGTCACCCCCTCACTGACTGTCCATGTGTGAGTCCGCCCAGATCTCGATGGGGCATAACTAACTCGGTGCTCATAAAGCACTACATCATGATACTGGCCTCTGTAAAACTCAGCCTCTCAGCCAACCCGTAGAACCTCTCTCATATAATCACCTATGGAGGTGCCATCGGCCAATCTCTGGAGAGTCTCAGTTGTCTCCTGTGCCCTCTCGGTAATCTACCAAGCACTATCTCACTCTGTTGTCAAGGTATCAACCTGTGTCTGCATGGCGGCTAACTGACCCTGTACCTCTGCGTGAGCCTATGCCTGTGCCTACATCTGGGTCTGAGTCTGCACAAGCATGCCCTGAGCTTGTACCAACTGCCCCTGCAAAGTCTGGACCTGTGCTTAGAGCCCAGCTATCTATCTCAGCTGCTCAACTGTTGGCACTTTCACTGCCTACCTCTTACGAGGCCTACTAGAAGAGGGAGCACTACTACTGCGTGGCCTTGCCACTCTGCCTCCTCCACTACCACCGTCACTATCGTCACTGCTGCTGTCGGAGCTCCCACTGCTCTCTGAGGCACTGCTAGGTGAGGAATCATCTACACCCCTGCTATCTGCAGAACCCTCTCCCACATCCTCCTCTACAGGTAAAGGTGTCAGCTCATCGGGGATAATAATGCGAGGATGGGGGACAAAAGCCAGGAATGTTGCGTAATCCTCTGTGACAATTACCTCTAATATGTCTCTTTGCATGTCCCAAGGAGATGGCTATAATGTCCTATATCCCTCTACAATGACATCATAGGACAGTGTGGGACCCCAATCTAGAATATCCATATTTCGTCATGCATAATGGGATATTCCCTGTGGCATACACTGAACAATGCCATACTGACTGTATACCTAACGAAGCAAGAATCTCTCAAGAACAAATGGAGTTCGACCAATGAGGTACATAGAATCGCAAAGATATCCCAATACTACACCATCCTCATCCCACTCCGCGCAGTCAAGGTAAAGATGCCAGATAACTATCTCAATGTCATCAAACACTCATCTCTAGTGCTCTATATCTGAAAACATAAGGTCTGTCGGCTGGTCTGTGTGCAACTGGAAACGACCGACAAATAGCGAAATGCTCCCAAGCCCAAACCTGTAGCAGGGTCGATAAACTACGTGCACCTAGGTAAACAACTGAGTGTAAATCATGATACAGATGTGCTAGCATGCACATCCCCCACACATATCTACTACCATGTACCATCATGCTCTCGAGAGTCCATCCCTAGCCAAAAAGGAATCCCTTTGACCTGTGATCAAGGCAAAGGAAACCTCCAATGAATCCAGCTAGCACTGCTGGTAGTTTCGCATAAGAATCCATGATCCTCCACCATTGAACGCTCAGACCCTCTATGTCTTGATCCTAAAAGATTCTATGGAGAGCATCTCTATTGCTAGTCCCATAAGAATCATAAGTAACAATCTCCCCCATGAATGGAATGTGCAATATACGCCACATATCCTCTGGTGTGACTGTCATCTCACCAGTGGGTAGGTGAAAGGTGTTGTGGTCACTATGCCACCTCTCAGCCAACACGATCAACAAACCCCGATTAATCCTAATCTGGGGCATATCAAGTAAGCTCGTAAGGCCACAATGGCCTATCACCTGAAGCTCATCTGGTGTCAGATGAGGAATCAAGTCTGTAGTCTGTGGAAACCTCTTTCGCATCTGGAGAGTACCCAGATCCTCCTATCATCATAACAAAAAATCTACAATCAGTGAACTATGTCAAGAATCAAATGCCATTCTACTATCAAGTCTATTTCAAAAGCTTTGGTATGAATTTTCGATCAAAATTCACAGGCGAACATCCAACCTCACCTATCATGAGGTTCACTAAAACTTTATCTAGATCTCACCTATCATGAGATTTATCAAATACTGAATCAAACCTCACCTATCATGAGGTTCATCAAAACATTATCTAGATCTCGCCTATCATGAGATTTATCAGATATTTGAAACATTTCCTCGCCTATCATGAGGATCATCAACAAAATAGGATTTCTTCTCGCCTATCATGAGAGTTAGTCTTATTTACATCAATCCAAATCCATCATCAGGAATTTGGATTATCAATCATACCAATCAGAAGAATGGACATGATCGGAATTGACGAAATCAAGGTTCACTAAGTCAAAATCTTCAATTCTGACCGGAAGCACTAAAACAGGCTTCCAGAGTGCAAAATACCAAAAGCGCTACTTTATCAGCTGAAAGCGCTAAATCAGGGACCCAAAGCGCTAAAACTATGAAAGCGCTATTTCAGCACTCTGAAGCGCTAAAACAGGCTTTCGAAGCGCTAAAAGTCCCGAAGCGCAACTTTTCTGCATCAAAGCACTAAAACAGGCTGTCAAAGTGCCAATTTACCAGAAGCGCTAGAACAGACCTTGAAAGCACTAATCCACCAACTCAAAGCATTGAAAGTCTCAAAGCGCTAAAATCCGGCTTCAAAGTGCTAATTTTTGACACCTAAGCGCTAAATCACTAAAAGCGCTACTTTACTGACTGGAAGCACTAGAGTTTTTAACGCAAGCGCTAGACTACCTACTAGAAGCGCTACATCGGAATGTAAGTGCTGAAATAGACTTAGACACGCCTAGACACTAAAAAGCATAAAAAATAGAAAAGCATGAATTACGAGGAGGTCGAGGGGTACATACTAGAGGTCCATATGCAGGCGGCCATCGGTGATGTCGAACACGCTCGAATCGGTGAATGTGGTAGCAGATAGGCATCTCGCTCCAGCTGGCAGAAAAGTCTTTATCACTATGAATTTTTGAACTCAAAAAGCAAATATGACTTTGAAAGTGACCTTTTACACTATTTATAATTTTTGAAAGGTATTTTTGGGGGATTTTATTAAAATTTTGATTAATTTTATCCATAAAATTAATTAAAACTCATCCGAGGGCTCTATTTCTTCATCATTTTGTCGGGAGATAAATTATTTTATTATCAAAATCACATCAAAACATCAGAAAATCATCAAATGTTTGAAAATTTCTAAAAATCATCATATCATTAATTTATCTCCCGAGGGGGTATATTGTCATTAAATCATCTGAAAATCAAAATCTTTGGCATGTTTGGGGCATACGGAATTATTTTATTATTATCATCAATCTTGGTAGTAGCAGCAAAATATTTCTTTGAAGATGCGTAAACACATCACTTCGAAGAGGGGCAAAATGTATACACCTAAAATTGGTCCGAAGCATCCTATTAATTGAATATGAATTATTTGATTAATTATCCTAATTTCCTCTACTATTTGAATAAATAGAAATATTTATTTATATAGTTCACATTTAATATTCATCTTAATTAAATAAACAAAATTAAATACTTTGTTCGATTTAATTATCAAATCCCTATTTCAATCTATCACATCAATCTTAAATTAATTAAATAAAGATCAAAACACTTTATTAATTAATTGCCACATTCTTTTGATTAATTTAATAAACAACTATCCTATAGTTCGTTTTATTAATTTATTTATCTCCCTTTTCCTAATTTAAATAAATCAAAAATATTTGAATTAGAGCATAAGGAATATTCCAATCTACATTCTCTCAAAAATGAATTAGATTTCCTATGTCTAATCCATGTCTAAAATATGTCACAATTAATGCTTTGAAACTTCACGGGAAGTTTTGGAGACAAATTGGAGACAAATTTGGAATTTGATCTCTCAATCCTCCTCCATCAATTCTTCCTATTCTCTTGCTTGGTGTTTTCATGGGTAGAGACAATCTCCATCTTTCTCTCAATCTCCTCCATCTCTCACCATTCAATCCTCTAGATTGAATCCAAGCCTCTCAAAGCTTTCCCTGTGCATTTTTATAACCAGGAAATATATAAATACAGCCTCCTTGAACCAAGAAAAGGATCCAGATAATCAAGTTTTTGCACTCTTACTCTACAGGAATCCAGACTTCAAGCATCAAGCATTCACACATCAAACATCAAGCAATCAAGTTTTCAACCATGGTTGCCTCCTATAGCTGCAATTATTTGTTTCACGTCAATATCATGCTAGTTTAATTGATTTATCATTTAGCATTGCATTATCATTATCTCGTTCTTCGGATAGTTATTTTAACAGTCTTATTTGCTTAAATAATCTGAGAGCAATCTAGATTTAATAAATCTTTGAGGATAGAGAACAATATGACGCTTTCAATTGATTACTATTTTGAATTCATTCAATTTGAGTTACCTTTGATATAATGTCTTATTAAGAAGTGTTTTAATCTTATTCACATATTCACCACTTACAATAGTAATAGTGTGAAAAGATACATGTGAAGTATTGTAAAGTGATAGAACTGCATGAAGCATAAAGTGATACAAAATTTGACAGTAATGTTGTTGGAAAGAGATTATGGACATGGCAAGAACTCTGTTGATTCAAAGACAAGCTATCATCAATATAAGGTAATGGAGTGTCATTTCCACTTTTAAAGGCTACATAAGATTAAAGTATGCAGCAAGTGTATGTAACTCAAAAGGTTTATGAAAACCTATATCAGTCATGCATAATGATGCTATGATGTAAATCAACAGATGACAAAGAAGATGAAGATTTAAGTATTCATTTTCTCCAAGAAAGGAAATATAGAGCCTCGGCCTATGTGAAACAAACCCTCAAAAATAGAAAAATACCTAGAAATGAAGGAGCATTGTCATATTTCCTTTTAAGAAAATTCTTATGGAAATGAAAACTGAATGCAAGCATGGACTTAACCATGATAAAAGGTATTTCTTCCATTTTTGTACATAAAATACTATCTTCTGAAAAAAATACAAGTTCCATAGAGGGTTTTTCATTTTTCTTATAGAAAGACCAAAGACTGAACATACAAGAATGAAGCATGAAAACATAGAAAAACAAAGCATTTTTTCTATTGTGTTGAATGGAGAGAGCTCGAAATGAGATTTGATTCACAAAAAACAAAAGAGAAAATCAAGGTATACATCGGCATAGAGCTTACCTAAGCTCGATTTTGTTTATTTTCATTAAATATGCAAGTTATTTTTCACCATGGAAAGCTTCAGAAAAATCAATCATGGTGGCCAAGAGCAAGAAAATCTTCCATAGAAGAAATGAAGAGAAGAATGCATCATAAAAATTAGAGAGGTTGTGGCCAAGAAGCCTCGAAACCCTTCGAAAATGGAGTGAAAATGCTACAGAATACTCAAGAATCAGCTTACCATCCAGTTGCAGGAGAATTTCGACCCCAAGCATGGATGAATCAACTAAAAAATGCATGGAGAATGCTCAAACCCTAGTTCATTATGTCAGTTGAATACATAACTCTTTTCTTCCAAAGTTTCCAAGTAAAATGATTCACGGGTTTTCAAAAAACCCTAGATCAAAGAAAAACCCAGAATGTCGTTGAATAGAGCCCGCAACCATAATCATGGAGCCATAAAGGAGGCTCAAAAATATAATAAAGAAAATTTTACACTCTGTTCTTTTTGGAAAGAAAAAATATTCTAGAGAGGTTGTAGCCAAGCTATCACCAGGAAAGAGAAAAAATACAAAAATAAAAATATATTTCATCATTTGATCAAACCAAATATGGATAGTATGATTTGTTTCATTTCTTTTGCTAGTGAGCTAAGTCCAAAGAAGCCGAGCCAAGATAGAAGGGTTACAAAATAAGTATGCATGGTTGAAACAAAACACCCATTTATTCGTATCTATTGAGTCCAAATCAAGCTTGTTTTGACAAAAAATAGAGGTAAGATATAGAGAAACGATGCATAGAAACTTACTCAACTTCTTGATGTTTGAAGAAATGCGAGCTCCATAAGTGTTAGGAAACTTGCAGCCATCTAATGACAATTTCCACATAACCCACTATAGGAATCTATGCAAATAAGTGATCATAATCAACATGCAAAATAATAGACAACATACCCATCAAAGAAGACACAAGATATACCCTGGGAAAACCCTCAAAAGGGAAAAAACCCAGCCTTCAAAAGCATCCACACTCCATGTATTATTCAGCAATGAAAACCCATTACAATACATCTATAGAGACTCCATGAACACTTTTGAAGCACAAGCTATACATGTATTCCATGTGACCAAGCATGAATCCACACATCCCATGCCATACTTCAAACCCTCACACATGCACAAGTTCAACCTGCTAACTTGCAACAAACTCTCCAACCCTAAACAACTACCCTTGTGGTTGATTTTATAGAAGCAAGCTCCCACAAAACCACCAAGTGGTATTACATAAACCATGTGCCCAAAACCATGAACTTACAAAATCATGTGACCCCACATTTAATATTTGGTACTTTATTATATTTTATTTTTCCCCAATATTAAATAATTACATTTTACAATTAAGTCCCAATGTAACATACAACATAAAGTGGCCCCAACATTATAAGTCCTAGTGATGCACATCCATCTAGGCACCCCTAGGTGCACCACACACACAATAATAAATTAAATATTATAAGCATTATGCAAGGTGTACAACACCTAATTCTAACAATAAGTGCTTTGATGTCAACCTCAAGACAAGCAAGGCGTTGACAGAGTAAAGCAAGAGAAAAATGCATGAGAATCCGAGAAGGAATGTCTTTGAAAACACATTCAGATAAATGGAAAAAAATGATGAACCATGAAAGCTTTACCTGATTCAGCCTCAATAGAAATTTTTGTGAAGAAAAATCTCAAAAGTAGTGAGAAAATTGACAGAGACTCCGTTAGAAAGCTTGAGGTTTCAAACTCTAATGATGGCATCATGTGTAGTGCAAGGGAGCTCAAAAAAACCAAGTGAAAATGAGAGTTGAAAATTAGGGCTTGGGTATTTTGTTCTAACTCATCATGGCGGCAAAAATATTGATGTGAAAAAACTCAAATATGTTTAATCAAATATTCAAACAAATTTAGAAAACAAAATACATATATTTTATAATAAAAAATTACTATTATCTACTAAATTTATTAATTTGTATGTTCAATTAATAATTAAAAATTATTGATGTTATTTTATATAAAATAAAAATATGAAAAATATCTTTAACAATTATTAATTTTAATTTTAAAATATATATAAAAAATATATTTATTTAAATAAAACTAAAATGAATATGAATTAAATATATAATTTAATCATTAAATTATGATTTTAATTATTATAATTTAAAAAAATTGTGTGATTGTGATATTACAATAGATTCCTTGCACCCTAAGACTTTTTTTAATTAAAATAGATTTGCCTCTTGCATTTCTTCCAAACCATTCATATATTATTGTGAAAAATAAATTATAAATAATGATTAATACTCAACATATAAATAAATAATGTGTTAAGTTCATGCTTTTACCTCTATACCATTGGATGATTGTGAAAGAGGTGAGGTAGCACGATATACCGCCATACCACGGGAGATTTCTTATTCCCTGGCGGTAGTGCGGTGTATACTGCCATACCGTGAGAGGCTTCTGACTGTCTAGCGGTAGCATGATATGCCGCCACCCTACGGAAGCCTTCTAGTAGTTGAGCGGTAATGCAGTTACCTCCATACCGCGAGAGTCTTCAACCTATTGAGTGGTAGTGTGGGGTATACATGGACTTGGTTGCTAGTTGAGGTTTACATTGAATAGTGGAGGACGTTGTTGACTTGGCTCTAAACCCAATGCTAAATCCGGCACTAAATCTAGTGCTAAATCTAGCACTAAATCCATACCGCCATACTGTAGGAGATTTCTTACTACCTGGTGGTAGTGCGGTGTATACCGCCATACCGCGAGAGGCTTCTAATTGTCTGGTGGTAGCACAGTATACCGCCACCCCGCAGAAGCCTTCTAGTAGCTGAGCGGTAGTGCGCTTACCGCCATACCGCGGGAGTCTTCAACCTGTCAAGTGGTAGTGCGAGGTATACGCATACTTGGTTGATAGATGAGGTGTATGCTGAATAGTGGAGGACATTGCTGACTTGGTTCTAAACCCGATGCTAAATCTGGGGCTAAATCAAGTGCTAAATTCGGTGCTAAATCTGGCGCTAAATCCGGTGCTAAATCTAGTGCTAATTCTGGTACTAATTAGCGCTTGATTTAGTGCCTACTTGTCCTGATCGGTGCAAAAAATGCCAAAAATGGCGCCAGCTCGATAAATAGTGCTGAATTTTTAAAAAAAATTGGAGAAAAATACATTAAAACAGTGGGTGGAAGCAAAAAAGGGAGCTAATCACAAGGATTTGTTGTAGTGTGAGGTGGTTAATCCATGTCATGAACCTGAATGTTATGATGCACAACACAAGGAGACCAATGGTTCACACCTTGCAACAATTCCCCCAAAGCAAGTGAGGGGTTCAAACCCATGACCTAGGCTTTGATACCAATTGTTGTAACGATGGTTGTCATTGCACCAAAAGATCGACTTGTTAATTCCCAATACAACCACCATAGTTAATGAATCTCTAGGACACTATTAAGCTATGTCACAAACTCGAGCACCGTGTTGCACAACACAAGGAGACCAAGGGCACACACCTTGCAACAAGACACTAGGGGCATGTGTCTACATCCTATTTTGGAATAAATCTTGATATATGTCTTCTAGCTCACTTAGTGATCTAGACATCATATTATAGAAAAATCCAAAAACTTCCAAATATTTCAAAATCTAAAAAGTAGCCTCAAATAGTCATTAATTTTAAAAACAATGGATATTTACAAAAAATCCAAAAACATTCAAATATCCAAATAAAACTCATAAATAGTCTCAAATACATCCAACAAAATTAACATTCAAAAATCCAAAAAAAATCACCAAAAACAAATCAACACAACTTGCCCATCCACAATAAAATCAATGTCCATAATAAACCTATCATCACACTCATCTTTGATGAAATAAGAAAAATCAAATATGAAAATCATCAAAACCTAGAAAATTCATAAAAAATTGTAAGTATCAATCATTGACAAAAAAACTCAATACCTCTGTCTCAATTACCAAAAATCATCATCTAAATCAACATCCAAAAAGCTACCTTAATGGATATATCGTTCGTAAAATAGGCATCATCTTGGATAACAACAACAATATCTCTTTGGCAATAGATAGTGACAACTTTGACATGTCTTGTCAGTCACTCTTTTCTTTTGATTTTGATTTTTCTCTTTTCATTGATCGCTTGAAACCACCTAGATTTTCAATATCTTGGTGTCTAAATGAGTATGAAATGGGGCATAGTCATTGCTTTCGTCTGCTATGTTTGCGGGATATTCTTGTCATACTACCATGGAAAATACTTTTCTTGTGTGTGTAAAGGTAGTTTCAAGAAATACATGACCATTGCATATCAAGTTCTTTATACATTTTGTGCATAGGCCTCACTTGTTTTGAGCTTCATTCTCTCACATGATCAAACAATATTTTATATATGTCAAGTATAAATGAGGATACCCCTATTTATTTTTAGATTCAAATTGTATACAATTAATATGAAACCACCCTATTTCTTCATATCTTGGTGCATAGTGGCTACTTGCTATATCAAAATAAGGATTTCCCTATACATTTTTTAGTATAACAAAAGAAAAATAAAAATCATATTTCACATCCTTTTTTTAATAAAATCCAAAATCATCTCGATAACTATAGCTTTCATTGATATTTAATCTATTGAATACACAAGACAACTGAGAGGGGGGTGAATCAACTGTACATTAAAACATAAAAACCCTCAACAACCATTAAACCCTTATCATGTATTAGCAGAATGTAACAATGGAAAATAGTAATGTAAACACATCCAAACACTTAAGAACACCAAATTTATGCGGAAAACCCAAGAAGGGAAAAACCACAGTGAGGATTATCTCACAATATAAAGTAATTACAACACCAAATACAATAGGCTCACTATCCAAAACAAAAGAAGGGCTCACTGCCAGATTAGAGAGAAGAAGAAAGAAGATTGTTACAATGAGAAATCCATCTCAAGGCAACATAAAGTTCCACCACAACATCACCAATAAATTGACAACCTCTTTGAAGAATGTAGACACCTTCTACTCACTACTTCCAGTAGCCTAACACACTCAAGCTCATAGTGCACTTCACAAATTCACACTTCACATTATATCTCACACCACACACACTTTACAACATAATTCTCCATCAACTCAACACTTATTTATACCATCTTCAACCTTGAAAAAAAATAACAAGGTCGACTATGCACCTCAACATTGTAAATTCAACTTAGGTTGACACCAAAACATTCTTGTGGTGGAAAGGAATGAAGGAAAACCACATCACATCTTAACTTGAACCTAAATCCACTCATACACACCACACCACACTTCCACAATCATCAAATCAAATCCACAATTAGTATAACACCCAAGGTCAGTCGAACATATGTTAACACCATTAAACAATTAAGTACCCACTTCCTTTTATCTAAAGATGACTCATGGACCACACACAACACTTTAACACGTGCTCTAGAATATTCCAAAAACACCCAGAAATCCAACAAATTCCTTTGCAACAAATTTCACTTGAAGAAGATACTCATCATGTGCAACCAGTTAACCTTTTACATAATGTAACTCAAGAAACTAACTTCCAGAGCACCAAGCCATGAACAACTTCAACCGAAGGTAGATATGAACCTTATCAGCATACTTCCAAAACCACAAGACCAAAAAACAAACTATGGATAAATGTGGAACAAAACCATTTCTCCTAGACACCACTATACTGCATATTTCACACACTAGTGAACACAAATTCCTCTACATAATGATCCTGAACCTGAAACTCTAGATATGACACCTCTAAAATTCTCTGTCAAAAATATCTGAACTACACAGCATATCTTCAACATAGAAGAAATGTGAAGCAAAACCATAACACTAATTTGTATGCTAGAACACCTCTCAACCACACTATTTCCTCTTTTATTCAAAGTTTCTCAAAAGCACTTGGAAACCAAGCACCACAAACACATTCTCATCATCTGTAACACTTTCTCATCACAACTAAACCAACTACAACATAGAAACTCAAGAATACACATGCTTATCAAAGTAACACTAGATATTGTCACTAGCAATACTTACTAATGACAACATAATTAAACGAATCAAAGCATCATCACAAATTTTCAACCTTCAATAGACTTCCAACAATCACCAATAGTATAAACCAGTTGACATTAATGACAACACAAACATAAGCCTGTTGACATCAATGACATCACCAACTACTCATACTAGCACATAATTAGCATCATTCATTTATCCATCTATTCATATTAACTTATTTCTTCCATAATCATTTCCTCTATCTCATTTTTTTTTTCATACTAAATCATCTTCAACCCAAATAGTCAAAAATTTATAGCTCTCTATTTCAAATGTGACCTGACAAGGTTTTTTCCAATCATTTGTGAGGTATAAAATCTAAAGTATCAACCTACATAATCATTTGTGAGATATTTTTCAAAGTAATCACTTTAACCAAATCAAATGCTTCGAGACAACCAGTCATTTGTGAACCTAAAATCATAATAGTTTCACATTGTCAAATGTGACTCAACACCTTCACATGTGACTCAAAAAATTTAAATGTACCACATAGAGTATCAAAAGCATCATTTATTATTTCAAAGGTGGCATCCCTACTTCAACGCATTTGATGAACTCCATTGATCTAGCATTTATTACACTCAAATTGATGACTAAACATCTAAGGCTTGAGTTTGTTTTTCATCCCCATCTTCACCAAACCTATCTTGTTTACCTGTCATGAGCTTGACTCAATTTTTTTCCAGCCGATCTCTCAAGGTGGAAACCTACCATCTGTCCATCATCCCTTCATTTTCTCGAGCATAGTGGGGCATCAATATCACCAAAAAAATTTCATATCAACATGTCTTTGAAACAATACAACATGTACATTTCCTCAAAGAAAAGCAAAATTTACACCTAAAATATTTTAACCTATTCTTCTCATTCATCATTTCCCATCATCAAGCATCACGCATTCTTCTAATTCATCATTTTCAATAATTATCACTCATCACCCCTTTCATCATTATTAATTAAATAATTTGCAATTATTTCATTAAACTAACCAATTTTCCTCCATTAAATTATTTAATTACATCATCATCTTTCCCTCCATCACCATTAGTTAAATAATTTTTAATTATTTAATTAATTAAATTATTTTTCCCTCATATATTTTAATTAAATAATTAAATAATTATTTAATTAAAGAATCATGCATTCTTTCTTATGTGCATAATTAAATAATCATGCATTCTTTCTTATCTACATAATTAAATAATTTTTAATTATTTAATTAAAGAATCATGCATTCTTTCGTATCTGCATAATTAAATATTTATTATTATTTAATTAAAGAATCGTGCATTATTTCTTATCTGCATAATTAAATAATTTTTTATTATTTAATTAAATAATCATGCATTCTTTCTTATCCATATAATTAAATAATTTATAATTATTTAATTAAAGAATCATGCATTTTTTCTTATCTATCATAATTAAATAATTATTTCATTATTTCATTAGCTAATTATTCCTCTAAAATTAAACAAATAAATAAATTTATCTAGTTTGTACATTCCTCTAAAAATAAATAAAATATCATCATCTCTTCCTAGGATGTAAGTTTGCACAAATTTGTTGGGATTTCATCAAAGGAAAACCTAATTGGTATTTGCCCCTACTTACTACTCTTTGGGAACTCTTTGCAAGTTGGTCAATGTTGTATACAACCTCACTCTTCTTTATCATTTGGCGAGTAATTCCATCTTTAGTTATTTGGAATATTTGGTGGGAGTGTAATAAGCATATTTTTAGAAAGGAATCAACATCAATTGATTAGGTCCTATTGTAGATAGAAAAGTCAATCTCTAAGGTAATAAATGCACAAGTGCAAGAGGTCAAGCATGTTGGATCTTTTTTCACTAATTGTGATGCGTCATTAATGAAGAATTGGAAATATATTATTCTCCCATTTAAAGGAAGTCAATTCCAACTAGGGAAATATAGAATTGATAGATCAAAGGTTTCTTAGTTCCCACCTCCCTTAGGTTTTTTCAAGTTAAATTTTGATAAAGCTTCAAGGGGGAATCAAGGTATTTCAGGTGTAGGTATGATAATCAGAGACAGTAAGGAGAATCTCATTGGTGCAAACTCAGTTAGAATTTCTCATGGCACAAATAACACTATCGAAGCACAACCACTTCTTTATGGACTTCAAATGGCCTTAGAGTTGCAAGTTAAAAAAAAATCAAATTGAAGGCGACTCATTAATAATCATAAATGCTTGCAAAGAAATAAAAATTTTAAATTGGAGACTAGACTATTTTTTGCAATAGGTGTGCCATTTAATGGATAAGTTATCTATTTGTAGTATAAACCATACCTTTAGAGAGGGAAATAAACTAGTGGATTTATTGCCAAATATGGGGTGTGAGTAATTACATAATACAATTTCATACGATTAGTAGGGTATTTTTCTAGAAAATTTGATGGACATTATTAGTTTTGAAAGTGAGATAAAATGAAAAAATGTTGTGTTTTACAGGAGGTGGAAATTTTAAATAATGTGGCTCAGTTATAAGCATATCCTCAAATAGTTGTGATTTCTCCATGAGAAGCTTTGGCACCAGAATTGTCTTAAGTTTCCCAAGTCAAAAAGAAATAAATTGGACCTACAAGGAGAAGCAAATACATAATTGGAAGATCAAATACTTCTTACAACAAGCCTAGTTTTTGTTTGAAAGTTTTAAGCCATTAATTTTTCCCCATACTTATCAAGAAGGAAATTGATTGGCTGAAATTTTGGAAAACATGGGGTGTGACAATGAATGTTTCAATTTTCACAAGGGTCTAATATTTTGCATTCCTGCCCTAAGGTGGCAGAAATAATTTCATCAGAAATCTTTGTGTAATTTGTTTGATGGTGGTTTAGTCTTACAAGTCACATCCTCACAACCAGCCAACATGGGTGTTTTGGTGAAATACCTTCGTGGAGGACACTTGCCATCTATCACGTGGGCTGCAAAGTGCTACTTAGCTACTATTGAGTTGTGTTATCTTGCAGGGTGCCTTTGTTTGTTCTGGCAATGATGCAGGAGTGAAATACTTTCCTGAGTTGGTGGAAATAATTAAGGTAGAAAAAAGTCCTTAATTCATACTTGTGAAAGGGAGTTGGTTTTCAGTCCCTTCAATATCTCAATGGGGTTGTATTGAGGATACAAGTCGATATCGATGGGAGATAAATGGTAGTCCCTTCAACATTCTGATGGAAGCTCATCAAAGGGAAAGATGGATGTTGGCAGGACCTTGAGGCTTGTCCCTTTGACATTCTAATGGATGACAAGAAATGATATCGGAGGGACATACAAATATCGATAGGACCTAAAATGTGCTCCCTTTGATATCCCGATGGAATTGTATTGAGGAGAAATTATGATATTGGAGTGAGCTGAAATGTGGTCCATTCGATATTTTGATGGAAGGTAGGATCTCTTCATCAGAGGAACAGGTGGATATCGACGGGACGTTGACGATGGTCCTTTCAACATCTTGATAGGATGGTGAGGTCAGTGGATGGAAAATGTTGAGGCAACATGTGTCTTTGTGGGCCCATGCATTTTTCTAGCAGTATCGAAGAGAAGGATAAATAGTTGTATTGAGGAGACATTATGATATTGAAGTGAGCTAAAATATGGTCCCTTTGATATTTTGATGGAAGGTAGGATCTCTTCATCAGAGGGACAGGTGGATTTTGACGAGGTGATGATAATGGTCCCTTTGAAATCTTGATAGGGTGGTGATGTCAGTGGATGGAAAATGTTGAGGCAACACATGTCTTTGTAGGCTCGCACCTTTTGCCAATGGTATCAAAGAGAAGGATGAATATCGGTGAGACCCTAAAGTGTCTTAGCCTGATATGTTGGTGTGCCTTTGATGGTGTAAAGCACGAAAGTAAAATTAGTGAGTTGCATCGAGGTGACAAGGATTTTTCAAAGAGATAGTCTTAGGGGTCTCTTCGATATCCCAATGTCAATTTAGTCAATGGTGCAAGGAGGAACACTGGTGGGACCCAAGGAAGAAGCAAGCAACATCAAAGTGACAAAGGGATATCAGAGGGAGCTAAATTATAGTCCCTTCGATATTTCGATGGAAGCTCATCAGGAGGAAAGGTGTTAAAGTGTCTCATCCCGATATGTTGGTGTGCCTCTAATGGTGTAAAGAACCAAGGAAAATCAGTGAGCCACATCGAGGTGATAGGGATTTTTTGAAGAGACAGTCTCAAAGGTCTCTTTGATATCCTGATGTCAGTTCAGTCAATGGTGTAAGGAGGAACGTTGGTGGGACCTGACGAAGAAGCAAGCAACATCGAAGTGACAAAGGGATATTAGAGGGAGCTAAATTGCAGTCCCTTCGATATTTTTATGGAAGCTCACTAGGACAAAAGGTGTATGTTGGTGGGACTAAGAAAATTGTCCCTTTGACATAGTGAAGTCTTGGAAATAGCTACATCATGTTTTCTCTGGGCAACACCATTACTGTGCAACAACTCCCCAGCTATTAGATTTGATTTTTACGACTTCAAGGCCAACTTTAATGCATTTTCTAACTCCTCCAAGTGGATTTGTGGTGGCCATACTCATTCATTGTTGCTACCAAATGTAGCAGTGTAGGAGGATCAAGGAGAGAACTCTATTTAGTGTCCTTGCAAGGGTGATTGAGCTTTGCATAGTATTTTTTTGGTTTCCTTCAACAAATTGTATTGTATATGGTTGATCAAATATTTCCATGTAAATCTCCAGCTTGCATAGTTCTATCCTTCTAAAGGAACTTTTATAATTATCTAATATTATATCAATATAATCTACAGGCTAATAGCCTTTTGAATAAATAAACAAATAAATAAATAAAATTTTTATTTTATTTATTTTTGATAATTATATAATCTTTAGTCTTTTAATCTTATCTTCAATATTATAATCCTAAATTTAGTTAATTCTTCTAAATTTAGTGACTACTAAATTTAGTGAGTTGATTGAACTTCACTCCACTTCATTCTCCATGCAAGTCTATGCATTATCATCCTAATTTATCATCTCATATCTCACACGATTATTCTCATGTCCTGAAAACCTATAAATCAAACATCCATTGATCATTCAATCCCTCCTCAAATTTGCATCTATTCTCCTCGATTTGATAACTAAACTGTACTCAATTCATTTTTCTTTTGCACAACAAGATTATGCCAAGTTTGTGAGAAATCCATATACATACTTAAAAAGTATAATTCTTATACTTTTGGCAATGGATTAAGGCTAGGGATTTTCAAGTGAGGTAAAGTAGGTTAGATAGTTTTATTTGGTTCACATTCTCTTTGATTACTTTCCTTTGATTTGTGCACATGCTTCATTGGTAATAGGTCTAATTCGTTCATTGGATTTAGGGTTTATTTATTTGATCTTCTAATTTTATATCATATTCTATTTGATCATCTCTATCGATTTATTCATATTCATAGTTATGTAGGGGGATAACAAAGGGTGTCCTAGGCTTATTTTCTATCATTATGGTTACCAATTTTTGGTATAGTAATTCTATTTATTTAATCAATTATTTCATCCATTTCATGCTTTAATTTTTTCATTTTGACAATTTTATGTGTCTTAGTTGTTATAATCTTAATGGACAAATCCTTAGGGTTCTATTTTGTAGCTACGAGTTTTAAAATTGTGACCTCCCATCCATAGTTTATGTTCTCACAAATAGATCTTGTGTAGTGCCCTCAATCCAACACACTAAAAAAAATCTAACAAAATAATGTTTTTTTCAAACAATGACAACAAGGCTACTAATTCAACATGTCACACCTACACAATAATTTGCATACAAGTTTCATGTGAAACACAACACAATGTAAAAAAAAATAAGATGAACTAACCATTGTATAAGTAAGGTGGTAATAGTAGAATATTAATTCTCATGGGATAAATCCACCATGATGACCCTATGAGAGAGAGGACAACACCTACACAACAACTGATTACAAACCTACAATTTTTTCTCTCACAACACCACACCAAGATAGGATGAGGGAATCATTAAAATCCAATCCAAATCCATAAAAACTTAACAACTTCTAAACATTAAGGCCAACCTTCACAAGAGGTTACCTAACAAGGAGGTACAAATTTTCCACTAACTCGAATGATGACGAGTCACTTCCAAAGAACAACACACTTACCAAGGAAAGGAGATGTCAAAATATCTCAATATCAACACATAGGGACATTATAAAAACATCACTAGACTCCTAGGACCATGGAGACCAACTTCCATTCATAAATTTTCCCTATACAAGGCCTTGATGTACCTGAGCTACTAATGAAAATGACAAACAAAAGCACATCACAGGACACTAACACACAACACTAGTGTCTTAGAATGGCACTTGTTTCCATTTATTACACTTGTGTCCATTTATTACACTTGTGTCCATTTATTACACTTGTGTCCACTTATGGCACTTGTGTCCACTTATGGCACTTGTGTTCACTTATAGCACTTGTTTCCACTTATGGAACTTTTTTCCACTTATGGAACTTGTGTCCACTTATGGAAATTGTGTCCACTTTTGTCACCTATATCCATTTTGGGTGCTTATGTCTCTAACAGACTTTTTGTGCACTAATGTCCCTATAGGGGCACTAGTGTCCAACCTAGTGAGATTCCCTAGACTAGGGAATAACCTCTAGGATCCCCAAGCACTAAGGAACCACCTAATAAATTCTACAACACCCTATGAACTCAAAAAATTTAAAACATGACTTGAGGTCAAACAAAGAGTTTAATTTTCTTGATGGTTGGACACTGCCAACAACTGAAGGAGAAGGTAGAGAGGATTTTTAACACCTCTCTAACACTCCTAACTCTTTCCCTTAGCAATAAAACTTAAACATTAAAAGATACAACATATTTTGGTTTTTACAAGGCCTAACAAGAGGCTACAAGAGTATCCTAAATGTTAAGGAATAACTAGGTTAAGAGTAGGATGACTACACAATGGTTCCACAGCACAATCCAAGACTACTCCAAGATAAATTATATTCATTTTAAACCCAAAGGAAATATTATTATATTCATTTTAAGCCCAAATTAAATTTTCTTTTGTTTGTGTTATCGTTACATTGCATAATAACATAAGCATGTACATGATGTGATCATGCTTAGCTCTAACACCAAGTCACATAACTAAGACCAATTTCACTATCTATTATCTATTTGATTACAATCCATCTCAATGAGAGGTTCAATATAACATAACATTATAATTGTATCAAATAGGACTCAAATGTCCTTTACATATACAATTTTATCAAATGACCAAATGGAAGAAAACATGAAATACTATTTGCCACATGAAGTCATATTTGACTCTAACCACAATCCATTGATTCCCAATGGTGGTCTCAATTCCACCCAACCTCACAGAATCAAAATATCTACTCCTACCATGTTAGAAGATAGTCGCATTGGTCACAAGAACACACACACCAAACACATTGGGAGAAGGGTTACACTCATCCAATATCAAAATATGGATCAGTAACAACTATGATCAAATATAAGATCTCATTGAGTATAAACACCAATGAAATATCACAAAACCATCATTGGGAAAACTCACCAATGTCACATCACATATTCCTCATTGAGAAAACTCACCAATGTCATATCACAAATCATCATTGGGAAAACTCACTAATGGTAAAAAATAAATCATCATTAGTAAAATCACCAATGGCACAACACAAGATCAACATAGGTAACTCACCACTAGTCAAAACACAAGGATCATCATTAAGAAAACTCACAAATGGTGGAACACAAATGCTTTATACACTAGGATAAGATGCTAGAGAGCTAGTTAGGGAGTATCATCATGGTGATCATATGGATGAGGGTACTTGACCTTATAAGAGCCAAGTTGGCATGTCTTCCCAAACATCCTTAGTCTATAATAGCACTCAAGGCATGAGAGGGGCATCCATTATCTTTGTTAATTAATTATATGTGTTTCATTAGTTTTCACTTGATTAAATGACTCCCCACCTATGATCAACCTACATGAAACTTTGGGATAGGTACATATTGGCAGCCACTCCCATAACCCTCTCTAGTACCTTCATCATATGCTCATCACACTCACCAACAAGTGTGGAACATAAAACAAAACACAATTCTAATTTTCAACCAAATTTTAAAATATTTTTCCAAAAGATTTATTTCAATATTTCATGAGCTAAACCTTCATTCAAACATTCCAAAACATCATATTTTACATAAAACTTTCAAATATTCTCAACTTTTCAATAAACCAAAAACTAGGAAAAAAAATCAATCTCCATTAAAATTTCAAAAATTGAAATTTTAAAGATTCCTTTTGGTGCCAAAATTTCGCAACACCCATTCTAAGCTATGAAATTCACATTTCCATAATTTCTCAAAAATTTAGGCATTATAACCTTGTTTCAATAAAAATTCCCCACAAAAAGATAAAACTAAAAATATAGCATGGAATTTGATGTGAGGTTTTCACACTCCTCTAATCCTAATTCAACATTTCAAATTGAAAAAAATGACTAATTGAAAATAAATTAAAGGAATACCTCAAATTATGCCAAATTTCCCAATGAAGAATACTCCAAGCATACCAAATGAATGCATGAGATCACTTGCAAGCACATTCCCTTCCCAATTCCTATTGTAATGAAACTAATCTCATAGAATTCCCCTTCCAATCACTCCCACAATCACAAAAACAATATTTTTCCAAGAAGGGGGTTTTCCTCTCTCCAATTCTTCACAAAAATTCATAAATATGAGAAAAAAGCCCTTTTTTCCTATTTATCTTTTTCTATTTTCAAATTAAACAATACAATTTCATTTTCCATTTATTTAATTTGCATTTCCCTCTATTTTCCCTAAAATCCAAATAATAAATTAAATTCATTCCTAAATGACATTTATCATTTAAATTCATGATTTAAATGCATAAAGCCTATATTAAATTAAATTTACAAAAAATAGAATTTAAACACGCTAATTAAATCAAGCATAACCCGCATTTTCCAACCCAAGGAATTTTTGCAAAATAATTAAATAACAACTTAACCTCATTTCTATTTTAATTATATTTTCCCCTTCTTGAAATGGAAATATCATTTTGACAACCAACATAAGAACTCATTTAAATTCCTACCATTTCATTTACGAAAAACATAAAATTTATATCATTAATTAAATAAGACATTTACTAGTCATTCACGACATATATGGATTCCAAAATAACTCCTAAATCAAATTTGAGTCAATACTAGTCATATATTTCACATACCATACTCAATTCGAGGTCATCCCATAATAATAGGTCCCAAACTTGGGACATCCTATTTTTTCCTGAAATCACATATGTTTTAGAAAATTTAATGATTTAAGCTTTAAGGGATTCCATCTAAAGTTTTTTAATTAAAAAGGGTTAGATAATATTCCCTTAGATTAAACCCCCTTGGATATAACCACTCTAATCTTAAATCATAGCCATAATGGAGTCTCCTTTGCACCTATCAAAATGTTAACAAAAAACCACTTTTTCTTCACCTTTTGAGGGATGAAACAAAGTCATTTAGAAATTATGTTTTGTAAGTATGTAGCCCTTATTATAAGCTTTCCAAAAAGTATAATTTTGAATATTTTAAATTTTATTATTATATTTATCTTTTATTTCTTGTGATTGTAGGTTTTTCACCAAACATCAATATATTTTTTCACTCATGGAAAAATAGAAAAATTGAGGAAAAAAATCTAAAAATTATGCATGCACTAGGAATTGATGCCTTGTTTCAACAAAATAAATAATAATTTCAATAGATACAAAACACTTAGATATGTGTTATGGCATACACCTATGTCCAATTCTAAGTACTTTGACTTAAAAATTAATTAAAAAAATATGCAACAAAAAATGATGGAAAATATCCATGTGCTAGATATTTATGTTACAAATCTATATTTTAAAAATTATAGTTTTATCCTTTCAATAAAAATTTATGCATTACAACATAAAATTCACTTTTAAAAAATGTTGTTTACTATAAAAAAAATAAGTTATTAAAAATTATGTAAAAAATTCACAATTTATTTCTTTTTTTTTTCAAAATATATTTAAAATCTACAAAAGAATCTTCATAAATCACTAGTTCACATCATCTCCTAATCATTAAGGGTTTAGTTGCTATAGTTTTTATAAAGTTAAAATTTGGTGAAAATGTTAATTTCAATGTCTTACTTTGGCCAAAAAGTGGGACACAGTATTGTGGGCTGGCCCTTCGAGTATGATCAAGGAATAGATAGGGATACCTATTGTGAAATATTTGAATTAACCACTATTGGGGAATAACTTAGACTTGTGTAGCTAGGTGGATAAATAAACTTCTACCTATAACCACTCAATGCACATCGAGGGCACCTATTCAATGTATATATAGTCGAAGAACAACACAATCACCCAATGGGGTACAATAGAATAAAGCGTAAAAGTAACATCCATTATATAAATCATTCATTTTGAACATCAATAATCAAGTTCACATTTAATCACTACATAAATAATTCACATCTCTAAGAACCAAAGCATACTAATAAGCTAGTCATATAAACATACAAATTCTAACAACCAACATGTTGATGAACTTCATCTCGAACATGTGGTGGTTCATACACACCATTCAAAGCAAGAATACAACCAAAACAAACTCACAAGGAAATGGTGAAGCTAAAACATCAATCTCACATCAAAAAGTTATAAGTGGGAGGGGTACTACATCTTATTAGACCTCAAATTCAACCTATATTTGGAAGTTTGTTTCAAATCATTATTTTCTCTCTATGTATAGACCACCATGTACTTATCCCTCCAAAAATCTTGTCTTATTAACAAAACTTTGATCCTGCTAGAACTTACAACCTAAAATATCAAGTTCATGTTCCACTCTACCCTCTAACCCCATGTGATTAATGTAACTTTTTAGATGTTAGACCCCCATTGTAACTTGAAACCATGTTTGAAGTTCCCATTTTATTCCACCTCCCAAATCCCTTAATCTAGTTAGCATTCCATATTAATTCTAAAATCCACTATATCAAGTGGGACCCAAACTTCTCTTAAGACATGAAACCAATTTATAATTTTGTGTTCCCTTCTAATTTATGACCTCATAATTTAAAATATCGACCTATATCCTTTTGGGATAAAACTTCCCATAGGAAATGAAACCAAGTTCCAAATCCCTATCTCATTCCATAACTTAATTCCAAGTAGTGTTTTATCAACCTAAGTTCCAAATCCCTATTCCATTTTGTGACTTGAATTTAACTATTTTTTTATCAACCCAAGTTCCAAGCATTAGTATTGTTTTGATCCATAACTCTATAAAATATAAGAACTCAAAGTTTACTATCTCAAAATTACCATTCTTGATAGGCCAAAAATGAGATATAATAGAAAATAGATTTTATGTTTAATAATAAAAGTTCAATTTGGTTTACATGTTAATCCAAGGGCATAAAATTGCAAAAGGAATCATGGCTATATGTGTAAGGGTTTCAAGTATTGAGATGAGTGTGGATGAAATGCAAATATTCTAATGAAAACAAAATCATTATTTTAAAATTGATACAAAAATTCAAAACAACTCTACTATAGAAACCATATAGGTTTTTGGAACTATCTACTATAGGAACTATGCATACTGCTAAACTATGTAGTCTACTATAGGGATTGTAAAAATTGCTAAAATTGTATGCTATGGAAACAAACTACTACTAAAACTAATTTTAATTGATTTATCATAAAAATAAATGACTAAATAGATCTAAAATATGCTCTTCATACATCAAAAGTAAAATTTACAATTTATAATTTAATAACACAATCTTAAAATAAAATGATAACATACATATTCAAAATAAATAAAATAAAAATAATATCACCATCATTTCCTAGGAGTGTGCCCTCCTCTCATTCTATTAGGTGACTGTAGAAATAGTAATTAAGCGTCAAAACATGAGTTGCATATATTATATTTTCATGAAAAATATTACATTATTTTATGCACTTTTTTTGCACTATTACATTGTTTTTATTAAGGGTAAAATATGGGTTTTGATAGGGCCTAGAATCCAGAACAAAGAAAGGCAAGTTGCAATTAAAATACATCATAAACCAACAGTAGCCCCACAACAACCACTAAAGATAGATCAAGACTACACACACTGCATCTAACAGACAAGAAAGGGCTAGAGACCCTTTAAGAACCTAGTTTTAACTGGGATCAGTAACCCTTAATAACCCACTTGCATCTGCTAGGCATCAGCAAGCCAGCCACTCATGGAAGACACCCCAAAGCCAAGAAAGATAATGTGCATGATGGTGTAAGACACCATCAGACCCCTAATCACAAAAAATAGTAACCACCTGAAATAGTCAGGCATCCAAGCAACCAATCTGCCACAAACCATCTGCTCATCGGCCAGAACTAAGTCCAGACAAATAGAGTACTTGTTCACCTCCCTATAGCACCATCCCACTCAATCAGCCATCCCAACATCCACCTCTAAAGGATAGGACTCCCCTCTAGTAGAGAGAAAGAAAAGGAGCACCTTCCCACCAAAATCGCTACGCTCTTGCCCACCAAAGCTCCACCTCAACAGGACAGCTACCACCTTCACCTCAATAGAAGAGGGTTCCACCTCAAAAGGAAAAACCTCCCCCTCTATAGGAGACTTAAGCTGAAAAACCCGACGGCAACCGACTTCAGTAGGAAGGGAAACCACATCCTCCTTAAGTATCATGAGCCACAAGAATTGATAGGAAGGAACAAGACACATAACAAAAAAGCATTGGGCCAACGGAGAAAACCTAGACATTAGAAAACCCACATCAGCCAACCCACAAAGCATAAAAAAAATAGACATCTTCCACCAGAGCCCCAAAACAAACATCGTTAGAGAACAACCTCCCAGCATAAAGATAAATTTCACCAACTCAGGGGGGTTCACAACCAAAAAGACAAAAAAAATATTTGAAACCCCAAACAAAGGGGAAACAAAAACAACTACCAAAAAGTCACCACAAAACCAAACAATGGGAAACTCAGCTGGGTAAACAAAACCAACAATATGAGAAAACCAAACAACAACTCCTCCTTAGACCAAGAGGAGGCAACATAAGACTTCAAAAATAAGCAAAGGCCAAAATACCACCAGAGACCCACACCCAAAGAGAGAATTAGCAAACAAGCCCCAAAAGAGAAAGAGGAGCCCAGATAGGAAGGAAATATGAAGAAGGCCAAACAATAAAACCATCCAGCTACCCTAACATGCTGATTAGAGCCACAAATAGGTAGAAACTCAACAAAACCATCCTAAATAATACTCCACCACTCCTCGAGATGAATACCAGAAGCCAAAACTCTCCAAGAGTAAGAACCCCCAAAAGGGCGCCACCGAACAAACAGTCGGAAGGGGTCGAGGGACACCAAGAGGACCCAAGTAGGAGAACAGACCAACATGAAAATCACCCAAGCCTTCCTATTATTCCAAATAGGAACAAGAAAAGGCCCATCCTTTCACCAAACCACCCCAAAGAACCCTAAGCACACATCCACCAGCTGTAAGGAAAAAAACACAAATAAAACACCAAGAAAAAAGGGTAAGAGGGAAGAACAACCTCCACCCACACCAAGAGCCACAACACCCGATAGCATCAACCACCCAACAAGCTACAGGTAGAAGCGAAAGACACCCAAGAGGAGGCCATAAATAGAATAGAAAAGCAAGAGGAACCACCAAGCCTTCCTATTATGCCGAATAGGAACATAGATTTGTCCATTCTGCACCCAACAGTCCTCAAAGAGGCCAAATCTCTCCCACAACAAAGTAGGCAGCTCCAAAGAAGGATAAGAGTGCAAAAAACCACACCCTCTCACAACAATGCCAACGAGAAAAATAGGGGTAGGAAGAAACCCCGACCAATGCCAAAATCAATTCACCACAGACCAAGAGGGAAGGCACCTCGCCCAGATTAGAAATAAGCATCTCACCCTCCTATCAGCACCATGCCACAAATCAGAAACAACAAGCTAGCAATCACCAACTAGAACCCCCAAAGACTTCTCAGACAGAAAAAAAGTTTGCAGCCGCATCCACCAAAGACTTCTCAGATGGAAAAAAAAACCCCGTCAGGGTCTCCATCATCATCAACATCTCCTGCAGCTTCTCCATTGCAGGTTTGAAACCCCCCTCCCACATGCACCTTCTCCATAATTGCACTATTACATTGTTGTAGTATTGCATTTCCACCATTATTCATACATTATTATCCCCCTTATTATATTTCTATGTCTATTTTATATAATTTTCTCCTATTCTCTCATCATCTCTTATGGAATTATTTATGGCTTGTAGGTTAGAATAAAGCTAGCCATAAATATAGGAGTTTTTTTTCCCATGAAAATAGTAATTTTCTTGGTCTACGTTCATCACAAATTTATTAGTTGTAACATCAAATAATACATACAATTTCATGTCATGTGAGTATAAAAATAAGTCACAATTTGTTATAACAAGATAACTAATATTTAACACAACAAATAATTACTTTAAAATAGATTAACTATCAAAATTATTTGTTGTCAAGTGTATTTATGAGCTAAAGGAAGTTTGTTTTCTCCTCCTCCAATAGCATGCTACAATATTTATTTTTCAAGTCCAAATGACAACAATGATTAGTAAATACAATCTAATCTTTATTTTTATCTAAAAATAATATTAAAATATCCCCTATTTATATTAATCATATGCAACATAATGGTGGTAAAAATACATGATATGATATGAAAATGGAATATGAAGGTGGGTAGTAAGGTATATGAAAGATACTAAAATATGGAATAAAATGAATCAGAAATGTCTCTCATCATTCCCCCCAAGTTAACATATTGCATGTCCTTGTGCAATCTTTATCACTAAAAGGATTTCAAACTTTGTAGGCTTGGTATTTTATGCCTTCTTTATCATTGAATATTTTAGCTCATGCTTGATTATGTCTCCTTAAATTTTCACTATCAACTTGTAATTTATCTTTTTGTTGAATATGCATACCTCCAACTTTAATTTTTTTAGATATTCTTTACACAATTAGCTTCCTAAACTGATTTATTTAATAAATCTCTTGCATGCATATCATTTTCCTTGTCCATATTGCTACAACAATCAATAGGGTCACATTCTTCATTGTCAAACTGAAAAGTAGCATTTGTTTCTTCATTGCAACTGCTTGTTGATGTTATCTCATGTATACACCTAAAATTGGTCTAGAGAATTTGATTAATTAAATATAACTTATTTGATTAATTATCCTAAATTCCTCTACTATTAAATAAATGGAAATATTTATTTATACAGTTCATCATAAATTCTTTAATCTCTATTCAATTATTTTCATCTTAATTAAATAAACAAATTTCACTTTGTTTTATTTAATTATCATAGTTTAAATTCATCTACTTAATAAATAAATAGAAATATTTATTTATATTAAGTTCCACTATTAATTGTTCTATTTTTATCATATTTCCTCTTAATTAAATAAAGATATCCTAAAGTTTTTATTTAATTATCATATCCCTTCTTATTAAATAAGAAAATATCAAATATTTGTTTTATTTAATTAAATATCTTATTTTTAAAAATTTAAATAAATCAAGATATTTAAATAAAGGCATAAAAGCAAATTTCCTCTATTTCACTCACCAATAAAATTAGATATTTTATATCTAATTAATTCAACTTGCATTCACGGGAAGATTTGGAGACAAATTGGAGACAAATTGGAAATCAATCTCTCAATCCTCTTCCATCAATTCTTCCTATCATCTTGCCTGGTGTTTTCATGGGTAGGAACCAGTACCAAAATCTTCTCCAACTTCTTCATCTCTCACCATTCAATCCTCTAGATTGGTTCCAGGCCTCTATTTGTTGCCCCTATGCAAATCTGCTACCGGGAAATCTATAAATACAACCCTCTACAACAAAGAAAGGATCCCAATTTTATGCAAACTTACTCTGCAGGAAATAATACATCAAATAATACATAAAAATTTAATGTCATGTGAGTATAAAAATAAGTCACAATTTGTTATAACAAGATAACTAATATTTAACACAACAAATAATTACTTTAAAATAGATTAACTATTAAAATTATTTGTTGTCAAGTGTATTCATGAGCTAAAGGAAGTTTGTTTTCTCTTCCTCCAATAGCATGCTACAATATTTATTTTTCAAGGCCAAATGACAATAATGATTAGTAAATACAATCTAATCTTTATTTTTATCTAAAAATAATATTAAAATATCCCCTATTTATATTAATCATATGCAACATAATGGTGGTAAAAATACATGATATGATATGAAAATGGAATATGAAGGTGGGTAGTAAGGTATATGAAAAATACTAAAATATGGAATAAAATGAATCAGAAATGTCTCTCATCGTTCTCCCCAAGTTAACATATTGCATGTCCTTGTGCAATCTTTATCACTAAAAGGATTTTAAACTTTGTAGGCTTGGTATTTTATGCCTTCTTTATCATTGAATATTTTAGCTCATGCTTGATTATGTCTCCTTAAATTTTCACTATCAACTTGTAATTTATCTTTTTACTGAATATGCATACCCCCAACTTTAATTTTTTTAGATATTCTTTACACAATTAGCTTCCTAAACTGATTTATTCAATAAATCTCTTGCATGCATAACCTTTTCCTTGTCCATATTGCTGCAACAATCAGCAAGGTCACATTCTTCATTGTCAAACTAAAAAGTAGCATTTTTTTCTTCATTGCAACTGCTTGTTGATGTTATCTCCAACTGAAATTCATTGCACACTTTGTCATTTGCATCTGATACACTAACATTCTCAAAATCATTCCTCAAATCAGCAGGCTCATTTGTCTCACCGCCATGAAAATTTTCATCAATGCTACACACACTTGTAGAATTAGCAGGACCAAGGGCACCATTACACTACTGATCACACATTTCTTCTTCAAATAATATATTTTGTTCATATCCACTATCTAGTTCTTGTGAGGCTTCAAAAAATTTACCATCATTTTCTTTATTGAAACCCTTTCCACTCAAAGAAATTAATTATGCTTCCTTCTCTTGAAAAGATTCACAATTACTAAGGTTGCAAGCATAATCACAATCATCACGATGACCAGGATAAGAATGCTTATCATCTGGTTGTATATTTACATCCACAACATTGTTGTTATCACCATGAAGACATGAAACTTTAGAATCAGCATGATCTTCAACTATATATTCAAAGTCCATAGAGAAGAAAATACTTTCAATTTCATCCACATCATTGTAGCCTTCTTTTGATACAAAAAATTGACTTACCATTTTAATATTTTCAAAGAAAATAGGAGTAACTTCACATGCTTTATGTATCTCATAATGTCTTACATTTTCACCATTATGGCTACAATATTCTTCTGCACATATTTTATCTCTGGGTTGTTCAAAAACAAAATCCTCACCACCAAATGATGCATTATCATTGTCTTTTGATATACCTCCTAGACCTATTTGATGAAATTTGGAAAAGGTACCACCACATAGTCTAGTTAGGAAATGACTTCCATATTTCTCTATCATTTCATCAATCATTGAAATCCATTGAAATAAACACTTAAGGTTAGGGGGCTTCCAATCATTTGGCATGGTACTTAGACCTGGCTCAAGCCCTTCACAAAAACCATCAATACATATTGATTCATCAGTTCTATTTATCACTGGTATAGCAAAAAAAAAAATCATGACTCTATCATGAAAATCATAGAAGGATTCACCTTCAAATCTCCTTATACCATATAATGCATTAGTAGATGATATGCATTCAACTTTTTTTTTCATATTCTTCCTAGATATATAGATTTCTACTTTCAAACAAGCACATATTATCATTTTGTATTCCATCAAATTGATCAATGAAAATGGTTTCAAGCTCTTGCCATGAATCTATGGAATGCATTGGCAAACTAGAAAACCAATATTCAGTAGTACCCTCTAAAGTTCTTACAAAAAACTTCATGATAGCATCCTCTTCTACTATTTGAAAATATTCCATCAAATCAATGAAACCCTATACATGTCTTGATGCTGACTCTTCAAAACCTCCTCTAAACTTAGGAAAATATTCATTAATTCTTCATGGGAAATAATTTGGATAGCTTGGAGTTTACTAAAATTTGAGGGTTGTATCTTTCACTAGTGAAAACCTTTCTTTGAGGGCATGACTGTGTTTTAGGCATGATATTACAACTTTTAGAGGGAGAACTAGGACAACCATACATATTTGCAAATAAAATTGATTCCCTCTACAACTATTCAATTCTCAACATCCCTTTCAGAATATCCTACTTTATCATTTCCCTTTTTACTAGTATCTCAGAATACTGGATAAGGATAGTATTAACTAGAACCTTGTTGAAAACCTTTATACATAAATATTGCAATAGAAAATACTTGATACCTTCTGCAGCCAACTCTTTTGATGATGTAGAAAGTTATGTAGTCACCACCTCTTTGAAAGATGACAAGATCTTCAAGCAGAAAAAATATTCTTCGAAGATCTAAGTATTTATGAGTTCTCTCCACCAACAGAGCACCAGATTTCAAGAATGCACTAGAAAAATTACAATGATCTCCTTCAAGTATGCAGGTCCTTGGATCATCTAACCCAAAACCAAAGATCAGAAAACTAATTGACTCTTTTCAAATGGATAATTTTGGAGCTTCCCTAGTGGAGACCCTAATCTATCGGTGCCCAAATCTGCAATCCACTTGAATCCTAAAGGGATTCCAGGCCTAATGGTCATATTTAATGAGAGATTTGGCCAATGAATGAGAGATTGAATTTAAACCCTTTCTCCCCTGCACTTCAGGCTCTGTGAAACTTGGGAGGGTGATCCTAATAGTGTTCTTATAGATACTTGTGTTCCAAAGCATCCAGAACACTGTAAATAGATAATTCTCCTTTATATTCTTAACAGACACAATACCCTAAATATTTGGTTGATCTTCATGGCAATATTCAATTTAAACATGAGAGATATAATTCATTAAACTCCACACACAATAATACTGAGATAGATAAGTAAATTTTATTTTTAAGTTGTAGTTGTCACAAAATATCTTAGGAGACTGTAACATTAAAAGAACAGTGACATATTCCAGGGTGGAGTCACCTAAACCATGTAATCTAAAATTCAACACAACATTTATTTTGTCATAACCCTGCCTACCAGATGATGCCTTACACCATTAATACTAGAAACTCAACTAGTCATACTTATTAATCCTAGCACACAGTTGTATAAACCTCTATTTGTGTTAATACAATTTAATTCATTCTTTAAATGAAAGTAATAACATAAACAAACATTCAAGGAAAAATAAAAAGACAAATACCAGTAATCTTTGATTTCTCATATTCATAATCCATGCAATATACACTATGGAGACAACTAGTTCATGATATTTTGTCATTTGCAAACCAATATGACGACGCCATGATTAAATTCCCAATTACATGCCTCAGACAAATCCAAAAACTTAAAACTAACACTATTCATTTGAGACCCTGTTACAAAATTTTCTCCGTGAAACCAAAAAAGTGAACAACTCTTCTAAAATAAAGCAAGAAAATACATTTAAAGGAAAATAAAAAATCCCCAAATGCACATCCATGGTGACATCTGGCACCAGACAAGCTATTGGATCCATAACTACCTTAGCAACAAAGAACACCTTCAACACTCAAATTCTCGCCTGTTCATTCACTTGCCTTGTAATAGAAATTATTCCTTACTGTGAAAAACTTCACTTCTTCCTTCATTTTTACCCGCAGTTGAAAAATATTTTGTTTGATATTTTCTACCTCCACATTTGTCTATCCTGCAGCTGCAATAGAAAATTTTTTCTTACTACGAAAGCCTTTATTCATTTTAATTGAGTTGTAGAAAACCCTCTTCATTTACTCATGCCTTTAACATTTACCATGCATTTTATACCTTTTGAATATTTCCCAGCAACTAAAGTTTTTATTTCAACTTTGTGAAGGATTTTACACATTTTATCGGGCTGTAAAAATATTCACTCATGCCCCTTTACATTTTACTTCCAAAACTTAAAAGTTTCTTTGTATTTACTAAGTGGAGGCTCTAATTCTTTTAATCAAGCTATGAATAATATTTTACTCTTGATCTTTCATTTAATTCAGTTCCTCACCATTAAAATTCCATCAAATAATGCCATAAGTTATTCTCCACGAGTTGGCCCCACCATCACCTTACACCAACATCATCGGGCTACCATCGCATATCGCTAATGCAATGTGGAAAAGGTGACATCAAATAGAAATGCATGATGGAGACAAAAAAACCTTGCCTCATTGCGGATACAATGTGGAACAAAGAAAGAAAAATAGTGAAGGGTGATAGGGAGAAAAATAGCATTGTGTATCATAGATGTGTCAAGGAGAAGAGACATGAAGAGCAATGCATGATAGGAAATAGGGTAACTCCATGGCTTAGTTTCCCCTCTTGTTTTTTGTTTATCTATGCACTTTGGCTGCACCACATTATTTTTTGCATCATTCAACATGCAATTCTATCTTCCTTTCATCAAAACCATGTGAATGAAAGCGCACCTTTGACACATTGAAGCTGAAAATTTTCTACATTGCAATACAACATCTAAGTGTAACATTAATTTTGAAGGTGTCAGATGATCTTCCCTTAGCAATGCTCTTTTACAGGCTCACCATCATTCAACTTCATAATGTGCTCAAGCCAGATGCAATAAAATTTGGATGTTGATGCCAAAATAGAATTTCCTTAAACAAATTTGATACACCTTCAATGCAAGCATGAGTTGTTCTTGTGAGAAGTAAAATCTGATAGATTTTTTGATACACCAACCATCAAATAAAAATGTTTCCAGCAACAGCCTCTTGTACCTGTGCAAATATTTCCATTGCAATATCAAATTGACCTCTTTCATCTAGCATGATGGATGCCCATTTGCAGCATAAACATCTCACAGTTTTAGTGTCAACATTTTGAAATACAGTTTTTTAGCCTTCTCAATACAATACAATTTGGGGCTTCTCTTAATATAACATAAGAAATAGACATCTAAGTATGAGAAAATGAAATTTTCTCTAGTTGAAGCTGAAGAAATTCTGAAGCAAGAACAATATACACACTTGGTTGCTAGAATAGAAGTTGAAAAACAAAAAGAAAGCTTGAAGAAATCGTTAGGAGTTGAGAAATAGTGTGTTTTTTATTTTGATAAAGCTTTACATGATATGTGTTTAAAAGTTTCTAAACAAAATTTTATATCAGATAATAAGTTGGCACAAGCTTGTGGCATGGTGGCAAGTACAAAAGAGAAGAACACTGATGCAGAATCAAAGTTGCATGCAGTTGAAGTTGAAGCAAGTTGAAGCAAGTCGAAATCATGCAGAGACAACTCATTCCTTGGATCCCTCCTCTCATTGTAAAAATCTACGAAATAATTCCAATTTCCAAGTGAAATTTAAACATAAGAATACTTAGCATTTGATTCACTTAGTGCAGCCTTAACTATTTCCTTTGCTTTAAGTAGTCACTGCTTTTTGTTCCATGATACCTCATCATGTTGCACTTGTCAAATACCTGATATATGCAATCTGACCATCATTTCAATCTCTAAACTTTTATTGAGCCTTTTATCTTGACTGCCATAGGACTATGTATCTTTTGAGAAAATTTGAACCCTTGGGTCCTCTTTAAAAACTTTGCACAGTCCATTTTCTAATTCCATCTTTCATAATTTCCTACAAACACTGGCATAGCAATAAATATGGCACACCTTCTTTCTCAACTATATCTTTATCATTTGTCATTCTTTTCTTAAGAGAATATCTATAAATCCAATTATGAAGAAAATTGGTTTGCATTAGGTCAGGTAATTGATTGACAAAATATGTGACTTCATTGGAGATCCAAATGAGAGTGTATTACCATGATACTCGATGCATAAAATGGTCATTTGTGAATTTTTCGTTAACAGGGGAATGAACATGTAATACTTGAGCCATAAAAACAATACCTTGATGGAAATTATTGATATATAAGGACTACCCCTAATCATTTTTCCCTCACTACCATGCATTTCACTATTATTCCTTTTAATCATCTATATCTAGCTTGATGACTTAGTCTTTTATCATCCTTATGACTATCCTCTTGATTTTCAATGAACTCATCATTTATATTGTCTTCAACTTTGATACATGCTTTGGACTGTTCTTCTGATATGAAGCTATATTTGGGTCACCTATGAAGCTCCCTCAACATGTCCTCTGAGCAATAAGGACCTTGATTGTCCCTTATGGTTAGAAGTAATATCACATGTTAACACAACCATGATGTGCTTGTCCATGTTACTCATGCAAGGCCCTCTATAGACCTGCCTCTTATCACTAGAATCCCCTTTATTGAAAGACTATGAACTACGGTCTGTAAATGATTCTTGTCGTAGCTCACATTATGACTGGAGTAGCTCCAACATTTTCAACATGTGACCTCCTCATGTTTTTTACAAGACTACTCTTATCAACATTAGGTAACCCCATGACACCATCAGTACTAGATTTTTTCTAGCTCATGACTCCTAAAGCAATCTTTCAATAACTTGATAAGTATGTCAGCCCTGAGACAATCAATAGTTTGAATTTGTGATGAATCCTTGAGGGCCTTTTGATGTTGATTTCCAATAATTGCAACAATCAACATTTGTAAATTTTTGAGAGTCCCATCAACTAGCATTAAGACCATTTCTATATTATGTGGTGGATGCTATGATTGGAGGAGAAAAAGTAGGAATAGAAGGAATGGTTGTTGGAGAGGAAACTTGTCTTCCCATTTTATTTTGATCATTAGTGACGGGTTGAGCACAAATACATGTTGTAGGGATTTTTTCATCTAGTATATGAGCTAGGATATGTAACACTGTTATCCCTTGGGATTCATTGATTAGCTTCCTAAGTTTATCCACTAATGGAACTATTTCTTTGGCTAAGGATTCAATGTTGAAGAGTAGTTGAAGGCTATCTAAGTATTTGTCTAATTGTTTAATTTTATCTTTAGAGATATGGGAAACAATAGTTTCCAAGCCCATATAAATGTAAGTAGACATTAGAAATGTAGGAGTAAAAAGAGAATCAGAGATAAATTGTGTATATTTAATTCCTTGAGTGAAAGAGTTATAAGACAAGCTCAAGACCAGATGTAATTACAACACAAGAAGCCATAAGTCTATAAATACATTTCACAAGGGTATTGGATATGGGGCACTAGGTTGTGAATCTCATAAATTTATTATAATGTTCAAGGCTCTTGAGTGCTCATAAATTCAAGATAAAAAAACAAAGAAAAATTGAAACAAAGTCTAGAGATAGAAAATAGGTTTGCATAGAGCTCATAGAGACTTGACACTATGACCAAAATTTGGAAAAAAATTAGTTGGAAAAAGTTGGTGGAGCCCTAGACTAGAGATGCAAGATTTTATCAAATTTAAAATCTAGAAATAAACTACAGTGTTTGAGGATATGAGATTGCATAGGTTCAGATCTGAAAGAAAACATATTTATAGAAATACATGAAAATCTAATTTATCTATGTGAAGCACACACATGCATAAAATTTTATGTTGTTCAAGCAATGAAATGCGTTCAAGCAATGAAATACGTTCAAATGATAATTTCCAAAATTGAAAATGTTGTAACTAATTGAATTTATCTTGCAAAACCTAAAAGATAATACTTTTTTGATCTTTTTGAATTAAAACAATATGCAAATCTATAATTTTTTTATACTTTTCACTAAAATGTGCATGCACTTTAACAAATAAAAACAACCTATGATTACACTCATATTTCACAATGAAAGATTGATGATTTCATAAGGATTTATATAGATAAAAGGAATCTAATTCACCAAAATGTGCCATGGGAAAAGGGATATAGGATCTAAATCACATATTTTGTAATGTTAAATTATATTGGAACCAAAATTAATCACACAAGACCACTTGGCTACTATCCTCAATGGAAGAACCAAAATGGTAGATCAGGCATTTGGTCCCTCTTTTTGGGGGGTTTATCTTGATTGATTAGGAATTGAATTAATTTGATTATGTAAATGTAAAACTAGGTCAACTATGAAATTGTAGAAAATTGATGTGATTTTAGAAAAGCACATAATGCAACAAAAATTTGATGACAAAAAAGCAGAGTGCAAAGATTGAGGAACTTGGCATGCAAATTAGGACTGAAACTGTTTGGTCTAGGGCAGTGGAATCCTAGACTAGAGAATGTTACTTTTTGATATTTGTGAACAAATCTTAGTAGGTTAAAGTCTGTAAGTTTTTTCCTCCTAGACTCAGCTTTGGAACTTCATCTATTGATGAATAATTCTTCTTTCCCTAAATTTTTTAAAGTAGGAGACTTGAATACTTGATCTTTCTATTAGGTCTTCAATATTTTCCCAAATACACTTTAGATCTACCACCTATAAACAAGAAAGGGGAGCAATGGTTGTGTCATATACGGGCTTGCCTAAGTCAAACCCCTTTTTTGTGTTTTCGGCTCCACAATGGCTATGATGATGTAAAGAGTGTTTACCCTCAGTAAAATAGAGGAAAATGGATTAAAAAGTGATAAATAACAAGTACTGCAACTTGTGTGTGTGAAATAATATCAACTATTAAACTCAATAACACATCAATGAAACATTATATCAAAGAATCTAAAAGATTAAAACACTTCAAACCAAACAGATTCTTCAAAACCGCCTCATCATCCTCTATCACCAAGGATTCATTTAAAGCTACTTGTTCTTAGATTGTGTAAGCAAAATCCCAACAGAATGACAACCTAGAGAATGAGTAAATATGCAAAAATGATAGAAACTAAGCTCCGATGCTAAATGATTATGAAATGAGATAGTAGTTATGAAACTAATGGATATGATAATGCTAAGATAATGAAACTAGAATGTTGTGCTAAGATTCTTAATTGCTTAAATACTTGACTATAGTTATCACGTTATGCAAATAGTTCTATCTTTTCAAAGAGCCAAGAGGTCCTATTTATAAAATTTTGGAGGCAAAAGCTTAGTTGGTAAAGATCAATGGTTGAGATTCAATCTGGTAAGATGAATGGTGAGAGATGGAG
>CM021101.1:798113300-798160924 GCA_007115665.2 Sequoiadendron giganteum
GATATTATCTTTCAAGTAGGTATAGATCTTTCCATATAAAGGGGAATCAGAACCAACCAGATGACAGATGATTTGGGTCTCAAGATTATCATATGCAAGGGTAAACAATTGTTCCACCAAGAATTCATATCGAGTTTTATTTTATGATAGTTGTAGTAGCGAAGCAATTGTAGCCATGGTGTCATCAGCTTTGTTGTCAATTCTCGGAATCTGTGTGAACTTGATTTCAAAAAAATATTTCTTAAAATCATCAACCATGTTCTTATAAGGTATCAACTTGTCATCCTTGGTCTGATAATCATCATTGATTTGGTTAATGATAGGTTTTAAATCACCATAGACTTGTAGCTTTGTGATCCTCCATTCCAATGCTACTCTCATTCCAGTAGTCAGTGCTTCATATTCGGCTATGTTATTGGTACAAGGAAACATTAACCAATAGGATTGTGGAATAGTATGCCTCTAAGGTGTGACAAATAGAATTCCTACCCCTGAGCCATGTTGTGTATAAGATCCATCAAAATATAGTGTCCATGACTTCTTTGTTGTTGTTGTGAAAACATCTGCATTACGAAATTCAATGTGCATCGGATGATCAACTCGTAAGGGTGCTTCTGCCAGCTGATCTGTTATGACTTGTCCCTTTATGGATTTTTGATCTACATAGTGGATACCAAACTCACTCAAGATCATTACCCATTTGGCTAGCCTACCCGTTAAGGTAGCTTTGTTCAAGAGGTACTTCAATGGATCAATTTTGGCCAAAATTTTAACTGTGTGGGCTAACATATAGTGCCGCAAATTTTGGGAAGTGAACACTACTCCTAAACAAGCCTTTTCAATAAAAGTGTAGTTGAGCTCATCACTTGTCAAGATCCTGCTAATGTAATATACAACTCATTATTTTTCATTTTTTATCCTCTTGTGCCAACAATGCCCCCAAGGATACCTCTATGGTTGAAATGTAAAGTATGAGTGGCTCTCCTAGTACTAGTGGAACCAAGACTGGTGGACTCATCAAATATTTCTTGATTTGATTGAACACCACTTCACACTTTTCTTCCCATTTGAAAGGAACATTTTTGTGCAAGAGATGTGTGAAAGGAAAACTCGTGTCTGCTAGTTGTGCAATAAACCTCCTGATAGCTTGTAATTTTCCTTGTAGGGATCAAAGTTGACTAATATTTCTTGGTGGTGGCATCTCCATGATGGCTTGGACTTTTGTTGGATCTACCTCTATTCGCTTTTCTGAAACAATGTATCCTAAAAGCTTTCCAAATTTGACCCCAAAGACACACTTGTTTGGATTGAGTCTAACCTTGAATTTCTCCATTCTGACAAAGATTTTAGATAGGATTTCTAGATGTCCCTCTCTTGTGTAAGATTTTTCTAACAAATCATCCACATAATCTTCCATGAAAGTGTGCATCATGTCATGAAAAATAGTGGTCATAGCTCGTTGATAGGTTGCACAACTAGCAGACAAAATTCAGGCATTTATAATCACCTAGCTTGTGGCATGTTTAATTTTGTACCCCAAATTAAAAAAAAATTGCTACACTTAGGCATTTTGAAGAAATGAGTCAAAATCTTGTTAAATATGTCAAAAAGGTCAAAATTGGGGTTTGCATGTCTTGCATGAGGGTCAAAAACTTAGAAGTTTTAAAATCTGACAATCTGGGTTGGCTCAGAGCGACCAAATCAGCAATACCCAAATTTTAGTTTTTTCACCCTAAATTTTAGGAAATTTTCTATTTTTAGCAGTTTTCTAAAATAGAAACTTTTTCTACATTTTTCTAGGTTTCTTTTGAAACATATACTACCAAAAAAAAAATTTTAAAAAAATTTGGCTTCTAGGGTTGAGATTGATTTTGATTGGCTCAAAATACTTCCTCATCAGGTTGGTGTAGTCAAAATCACGGAAAGATCAGTTTTTCCCTTGTGGGTCTATTCCGCTTTTTCGGAAGCTTTTTCTAGAGATTCAAGGTCATCAATGGAGGTCAATCAACTTCCAGGTGCCAGAACTAGACATTCAAACACTGAACAGAAGTTGCTAATGATGAAAACATGCATGAAGAACGAGGAATAGAGAAATGAAGTTGTCAAAGTTGAAAAATGAGAATTTTTGGTTAAGTCTAGAGATTTCAAGCGCCCCTATCAAGGATAGGTGCCCAAACCTTCATGCCTTAGAATATTTTTTGTCTCCGATAGCAAAGCAAAGGGAAACATGTCAAACGAAGGAGAAATTTGAAAATCTCAAAAAAACTCTAAGTCTGCCAACCATGGTCGCCCTTGGAGAAGATAGGCACCCAACTTTTCAAGGCATCAAATGATGGAATTAGGATTTGTGCTCCTGGGTAATGTTCAGTTTCCTATCAGCTTCGTAGTGGATTTCTTCATCAACTCATCAAGTCACTCAGCCATCAGCAAAATCAGATTGAACAGAGGCCATGACAAGAGGTTTTCAAAATTCAAGGTGAATATAGATTAAAAAAAAATGGTTGTCTGGTAGCCATGGGCACCCCTGGATGAGATAGGCACCCAAGTTTCTAAGGTATTAGATGGATGAATTTGTAGATACGCCTCTAACATGACTTCTTCCAACTTGATCCAGCTTTCCAATGCAACCATCAACACATTCATCAAAGTTGGAATTCATTAGATGTCGAGGGTTGACCAAAGGAGAAAACATGAGTAAAACGACAGAAGTCAAAAACAAGGATAAAAAACATGAAAGAAAATATAACTCTGAGGAAGATAGGCGCCTCTAGTCAAGAAGGGCACCCAAGCTTTTGAAGCTTCAAATCAACTTTGTCGGAGATGGAGTATCCAAGAGCCCCCCTCCAGATTCTTCTTAGCTATCTAATGAACCAATAGCCAGTCGATCTGATCAGTTTAGCTCCCAAAATCATGAATTTATCTAAAGATCAGAAGATAAGCAAGAACTTGAAGCTCATAAAAATGGCTAACACCGGTGAAGATGGGCGCCCCTGGAGGAAATAGGCACCTGACATTTTGGGGGGTCAAATGATATTTTTGCTAAAATTTATCTCCAAAATGATGTTGCCAAATTTGATCAGGCTCCACGATGAATCATTCAGCGTGTCTGTCAGATCAATCTAGAAGCCAGAATTCAGGATCAAATAGGGGTTGAAAATCAGAAAAAAGTTGAAAATAGTGGAAAAATGGCTAAGTCTAGAAGAGATAGGCGCTTCTAGCCAAGAAGGGTGCCCAAAATCTCATGCCTTAGTCAAATTTTTGAAATTTTCAAAATTTTGAATGAGGAACAAATGTCCACATTCAATGCATAAGCTCGAGTTAGGGTTTTGAAGAGTTGGGGAAAAAGAAAGTTGTTTTTCTCAAAGAAAAACTTATTTAAGGTGCCTTTGTATTTCATTTTTCATATTTTCTTGCAGGTGGCGTCCAAGGAGAAGTAGAGTAGAAACTTAAAAACTTTTATTTTCATGATTCAAGAGCTCAAACTTGCTCCTTTTTCAATTTTTTCATGAATTTTCAAACCAGCACACAAGGAGGCCTGCTTTTTCATGCTTTTTTCATCCAGACCATCAATTCTTTGAAGAATGAGGTCGAAGTTTTCAATTTTTAGCGATTTGGGTCATCTTAGTTCATGATTCTAAAATAATTTTTGAAGAAATTTCTCAAGTTGCAGCAACTGCTTTTTCTTCGCATGTTAGAGAAAACTTCCAAATTTACAACTTCTAATCTTTTGGGTCCATCTTAAACATTCTTCTAAACAAAACCCATATCACATCTTTTTCAGAGAAATTTCAAGTTGTTGCTTTTTCAATCAAACTTCAAGGTTTTCAACATCTGATCAAATGGGTTCATCCAAAATGTACTTTTGAACAATACCCAAATGCCAACTTTTTCATGCTTTTTCAGAGGAAATTAGAGTTTGCTAGTTTTTTAGTCTACTCTCAAAATTTTCAAAAACGGATGATCTAGGTTTATTTGTAATGAAATTATGAACAAAACTCATATCTCAGAAAAATTTATAAAAAATTCATCCATTCGAAGAAGAAAATCAGCAAGCTAAAAATAGAAACTTGTGCAAAACTTCTCAGAATATAGGCAAGTTCACAGTCAATCTTCAATTTTTTCCAGAATGCAGTACATTCCCACTGAGTTCAAAACAAAATCAACATTGTATCATGATTTCATCGAAATAGCTGAGACTGACTTACACCACATCAAGCCAGTATTCAATTTGCCTACTTTGGAAGACATGGACAATGTCACAATCAGGCATCCTGGCCATTCAGGACTTCTTGCAACAACATCCATTCCCTTTTCAATACAAACCTTAGAATTTGTAATTACTTGCATCAAGCATTACAATCCTGCAACGAGGGAGATTCAGATAGTGGATGGAGGAATGATTTGCAACCTAAAACCAGATATGATCAAAAAATGCTTCTCAATTCCGCCTTGGCATCAAAGTGTTACCATTTCTATGGATAAATGCGAATGGGTGTGGGAAATTCATAAAGAAAAATATAGCAAAAATATTGCACAAAATGAAGGGAAAATGGGGTGGATCTAATGACCCAACAGTGCAGAATACATTCCCTTAACACTAATACAATAGGGGAGAAGAGCATTAACAGGTTCAAATAGCTTCTAAAAAACTACATGAGATGAATACAACCAGTAAATAGATAACAAAAATTAGTAATCATAGATTGACAAAAGATATACATGGGAAAACCTTTTCAAGTAAAAAACCCACCACACAAAGTCAAGACAATTGTATTACAATAATAAAATAATTACAAACAATGTTCAGTCTTCTCTGATCAGCTCACAATAGCTTCAAGTTGTCTCTCACTATTACAATGTTTTTTTCTAACATCCAGTTCAAAGTTATTCATTCTTTGTTGTACTTGACTTATCAAGTCATACGTTGCAATCAATTGTTATCAATCAACTGTCGATCACCAGGTACATGAATCTATCATCTGATCATGCAACCGATCTGCCCATGTTGATATCCTTGGATCAAGCCACCCAAGAATTAATGCCATCACCCAAATCGGGTCTTGTTTGCCAGCCTAAGTCAGCCTGCAATTACTATTGTTGCCACAAATGCCTCTGGCCAACCAAATTGTAGTCAAAATGCCACATTCCCATCTTGCATTCGTTGTTGCTCTTTGACTCCAAGTCCAACTCGGTCAAAAACTGGTATGAGCCCATCCAACCCATCCAAGTCACTACCGCTCTACCATCGAGCTTAGACCACCCACCCATGGTAAAGCAGTGAGCTCTGCCGAGCTCCCTCAAGCTTCCCTGCACAACCGCTGAGTCGAACCAACCCATCCGCGGTGTGGCGGTTTGTCCAACCGAGCCCATCCATAACTTTCCCACACTACCGGATCACCAGTCGAGTCGGCCCGCGGTAATGCGGTGAGCTCAAATGAGCTCACCCTTAGACTCCACTAAGCTTGTCCATTAACTATCTCACGCTACCGTCATCCGGGTTGACACTAGCCATGGCAATGAGGTAACCGGTCTAAGGGACCGTTGGCTGTCAAACCGCACTACCGTGGGGGTCGACAGACCACCTCGCGATAGAGCGGTGACCATTAGCTAGACCGCTGGTGGCCTCACCGCGATCACCACGGTGAGTGGACCCACCACCCACGGTGCGATGGTAATGGCCAGGCTGACCGTAGGTAGTCACATCGCGACCACCATGGTCAGGGACTTAACTATCTATGGCACGGTGGTAGCTAGAGAAACAGGCTGACTGAAGCCAACTGCAGCCACCGCGGTTAGGGACAAGACTGCTAGCGATAAAGAGGTGACTGCTACCCTTCCACTGTGGTACCGCCAGGGTAAGAGAAGACCTCCATGATAAAGTGGTTGAGGCTAAGATGAGGCTAGGCGCGGTATGGCGGTAAACTGCAGAAACACCAGAATTTCACCAAGGCAAGAAAACAGGGGCATCAAGCTAGAAGTTGAGACACATTTTCTCAACAAGCTCCCACTTGGCGAACACTTCCAACTTTGCCATGACTTGGAAAAATTATTGTCTATCATAGGCCCCAAGGCCCATCGATTTTGTGCACCATATGAACTTTTGTGCTAACCAGCTTTGTTAAAGTGTCTACAACATTCTTCAAGGTGTCCACCTTTTCCAAACTAACCTTGCCATCTTCAACCATATCCCTCATGAAGTGATATTGCACATCAATGTACTTGTTCCTGGCATGAAAGGTTAGATTCTTTGCCAAACAAATGGCACTCTGACTATCACAAAAAATAGTGATCTTCCCTGCATTAAATCCAATGTCTAAACATAAACACCTCAGCCAAATAGCTTCCTTCCAGGCATGAGTTGCAGCCATGTATTCTGCCTCTATCATGGATAAAGCAACTACAGCTTGTCGCTTGCTCATCCAGCTGATTGCTCCACCATGAAGCATGAATGAGTATCCACTGGTGGATCACCTATAGTCAATATCCCCTGCCCAATCTAAATCAACATACCCATGAATGTTGAGAGTCCTCTATAATGCAACCAAGCTTCCATGGTAACACAGGGTGTAGTCTGAAGTCCCCTTCAAATACCTGAACACTCTCTTCACAGCATCCCAATGTGATCTTCCCAGATTTTCCATAAATCGGCTTAGAACTCCCACTACTTGGGCAATGTCTGGTCTTGTATAGACTATAGCATACATCAAACTGCCAATAGCACTTGCATAAGGCACACTGGTCATGTCCTCCATCTCAGTAGCAGACTTTGGATAGTCTTCAATAGATAGCTTTGATCCCTGGATGATTGGAAAAACTAGCTGCTTGCAATCATCCATGCTAAACCTCTCCAGAACTGTTTTCACATAATTAATCTAACTGACCCAAAGCTTTTTGTTTGTTCTGCCCCTGGTTATCTTCATTCCAAGAATGTACCTAGCTGCACCAAGATCTTTCATTTCGAACTTTGCAAATAACTGAGATTTAAGATCAGAAATCATAGACTTGCTATTCCCAATGAATAACATATCATCCACATACAGGGTAATAACAAGCACACGATCATTCTCAGATTTATAATAAATGCAATGATCAGATTTTGATCTCACAAATCCAATTGACAACACAAACATGTCAAATTTCTGGTACCACATTCTAGGAGATTGCTTTAAACCAAAGAGAGATTTATTTAACTTACAAACTAGATTTTGTTTACCTCTTTCAACAAAATGCTCAGGCTGGGACATGTAGATTTCTTATTCTAGCTCACCATGGAGAAACATTGTCTTCACATCCATCTGTTCAATTTCAAAATCATACACAGCTGCCAATAAAAATAAAAATTTGATGGATGTCAACTTTGGTACAAGGGAAAAAATCTCTCCATAATCAATTCCCTCAATTTGAGAAAAACCCTTTGCAACCAACATTGCCTTATACTTCTCAAAACTACCATCAAGGCCCGTTTTCCTTTGGAATATCCACTTACAGCCAACAGGCTTTCACCCTTTAGGCAGTGGTACCAAATTCTAGGTTTCATTCTTTTTCAAAGAATCCATCTCTTCATTCATGGCTTGCAGCCAAGAATTCGAATCAGCCATGTTGATTGCTTCTTTCATAGTCCTAGCCTCATCAGTGTTGGTAATTAAAGCATAGGCACAGTTCAAATTTAACAGTGAGAAACCATACCTTTCAAGTTTCCTTTTTTCTTATGTAGATCTTCTTACAGGCTGAGGTTGTTCTTCATCATCAGAACTTCTAGAGCTTCTTGAGCTCTCCTCGGTCTCAAGTACACCATGCAGCTCTTCCCTTTATGGAGTTTGGGGAATCTCAACTGCATCCTTCTTCTTGTCACTCTGATCTATCTCAAGCTATTGATCACTTACTAAAGGTTTTAGCTCATGAAATATCATGCTTTTGCTATACAAAACCTTCTCACTAACAGGGTTCCAAAGCTTGTATCCTTTCACACCAACTCCATAGCTGATGAGAATACATTTGATAGCCTTGCTATCCAATTTAGATCTCTTTTCATTTGGCACATAAACATATGCCTCACATCCAAACACACGGACATGCCTCAGAGAGGGATTCTTACTAGACCATGCTTCCAAACGCATCATATCAACAAGAGCAGAGCAAGGAGATCGATTTATTAGATAACATATTGTAGCCATAGCCTCGGCCCAGAACTTCTGCTCCAGACCAGCACCACTCAACATACTCCTTGCCTTTTCCATCAGCGTCTTGTTCAATCTTTCAGCAACTCCATTTTGTTGTGGAGTGTAAGGCGTTGTCTTATGCCTTCTAATTCCATGATCAGTGCAATACCTTTCAAAATATGCAAAACAAAATTCACGGCCATTGTCTATCCTCAAACATTTGATTTTCCTTCCAGTCTGATTCTCTACCAAAGATTTAAATTCTTTAAACAGACTGAACACTTCTGATTTACTTTTAAGAAAGTATACAAATGCCTTTCTTGAAAAATCATCAATAAAAGAAAGAATATCTAGACTTCGATAACGAAGGAACATTAACTGGACCAAATACATCTAAATGAACATAATCTAGTATACCAGAAGATTTATAAGGACTAGAATAAAATGAAACATGTTGGTTTTTTCCATAGATACAATGTTCACCAAAATCAAACTCAAGGTTACAATCATCAAGCCCTTCTACAAGATTTTTATTCTTCAAGGTTTTTAAACCTTTCTCACCTATGTGACCAAGTCTATGATGTCATAGCATAGTCTTCTCAGCTGGGAGTTTTACCTCCAAAGAATTTGCAGAAAGAGAAGTGTCTTCATCTTTCTCTACAGGAGCAACATTACTTGAATTTACAGAGGCACTGTTTCAAAGAACACGACATGCATCTAGCTTGTACAAAGTGCTAGTACAAACACCCTTAGCCAGCACCATTGCACCTCTAGCCATTTTACATCCCTTACTTGAAAAAGAAACTTCTACACGAACATCATTTAACTTACTGACAGAATGAAGATTTTGAGCCAGACCTGGTATGTGAAGTACGCCACCAATACCTTTGACTGTCCCGTCAGAAAACTAAATTTTGACTCTTCCTCTGCCAACTATCTCCAACATTGAATCACTTGCCAAGTACACCTTTCCACTGTCATACTTCTCGTATTTAGAGAACCATTCTCTATTGGATGTCATGTGAAAAGACACACCTGAGTCAACCAACTAGACACCATCTGATGCATGAGTTGTCAAGGTTGCTGCAATGAAGGTGTTTGCATCACTTTGAGAAGATCCATTGTCTAAAACATTCTTCTTTTTCTCCTTGCAGTCCTTCCAGATATGACCAGGTTGCCCACAGTTCCAGCATCTCACCTTGAACTTTTTACCAGAAGACTTTGATCTTCCTGCAGATTTGGATTTTGACTTCTTGTCTTTCTTCTTTCCTTTCTCCTTTGGTCTACCTCAAAGAGAAAGAGCCTCTTTGGCCATCTCAGAAGACTTCCTTCATATTTCTTCAGCCAAGAGCGAAGCAACCATGTCATCCATCTTGAATGCAGTGGTTGTGCTTCCAATAGCCATCACCAGATGATCCCAACTGTCATGTAATGAACACAACAAGAGCATGCAACGATCTTCCTCCTCAGTATTTACACCTACAGACTCCAGCTGAGTAACACTCATGTTAAATGAGTTCAAATGATCTACAACAGAAGCACCTTCTTCCATTTTCAAGGAGTACAACTTCTTCCTCGGGAATAACTTATTTACCAAAGACTTTCCCTGATAAATATCACCAAGCTTCTTCCATAATAAAGCTGCAAACTTCTCCTCATGGATGTTCAAGAGTATAGAATCAGTTGGACTTAGTCTTATCAGACCTCTTGTGTAGTACTTTGTGGCTTAGTTCCAGACACTGCTAACCAGAGGTCTCCATCCACCAGCAAGTCTTCCATTTTGATTTTCCATAACTCAAAGTTGTTGCCATTAAAATTTTCAATATCTACTCTACCTGATGTACTCGCCATCTCAAATAGATTCAAGTTTTAACAATGCAAGACTCCCACTAAAACAATATTAGCACAAAAGATGGGGCTTTCTCTCAAGGATAACACAATGGGCCAGTCTCTGATACCACTTGAAGAGAAAATGGGGTGGATCTAATGACCCAATAGTGCAGAAAAAATTACCTTAACACTAATACAATAGGGGAGAAGAGCATTAACAGGTTCAAATAGCTTCTAAAAAACTACATGAGACGAATACAACCAATGAATAGATAACAAAAATCAGCAATCACAGATTGACACAAGATATACGTGGGAAAACATTTTCAGGTATAAAACCCACCACACAAAGTCAAGACAATTATATTACAGTAAAACAACAATTACAAACAATGTTCAATCTTCTTTGATCAGCTCACAGCAGCTTCAAGTTGTCTCTCACTGATACAATGTTTTATTCTAACATACAGTTCGAAGTTATTCATTCTTTGTTGTACTCGACTCATCAAATCATATGTTGCAATCAAATGTTATTAATCAACTGCCGATCACCAGGTACATGAATTTGTCATCCGATCATACAACTGATCTGTCCATGTCAATATCCCTGCATCGAGCCACCTAGGCATTAATTCCATCACCCAAATCGAGTCTTGTTCGCCAGCCTAAATCAGCCTGCAATTATTGTTGTTGCCACAAATTCCTCTAGACAACCAAATTGCAGTCAAAATGACACGTGCCCATCTTGCATTCACTATTGCTCTTTGACTCTGATTCCAACTCATTCAAACACTAGTCTGAGCCCATCAAACCCATCCAAGTCACTACTGCTCTACCGCCGAGCTGAGATGATCCACCCACGGTAAAGCGGTGAGCTCTGTCGAGCTCCCTCAAACTTCCCTGCATAATCGTCAAGTCGAACCAACCCATCCATGGTGTGGTGGTTTGGCCAACCGATCCCATCCATGACTTGCCTGCACTACTAGAGCACTAGCCAAGTTGGCCCATGGTAATGCGGTGAGCTCGACCGAACTCACCCTTAGACTCCACCGAGCTCATCCACTAACTATCCCACACTATTGCCGTCTAAGTTGACACTAGCCATGGTAACGAGGTAACCGGTCTAAGGGACCATTGGTGGTCAAACCATGCTACCATGGGGGCGATAGACCACCCTGCGATAGAGCGGTGACCGTTAGCCAAACTGTTGATGGCCTCACTGTGATCACCGTGGTGATTGGACCCACCACCCACGGTGTGACAGTAATAGCCAGGTTGACCGTAGGTGGTCACACCGTGACCACCACAGTCAAGGACTTAACCATCCGCGACATGGCAATAGCCAGATAAATAGGTTGACCAAATCCAACCTTTGCCACCACGGTTAGGGACAAGACTGTGAGCGGTAAAGAGGTGATCGCTACCCTTCCACCTTGGTACCACCAAGGTAAGAGAAGACCTCTGCGGTAAAGTGATTGAGGCTGAGATGAGGCCAGGCACGATATGGCGGTAAATTGCAGAAACACCAAAATTTTGCCAAGGCAAGAAAATAGGGGCATCAAGCTGGAAGTTGAGACACATTTTCTCAACACAGAAGTGGATGGAGGAAAAACATAAGACATTGCCAAAGAACATCGAGAGAGGAGATTTTAAGGATGAAATCACGATAATAATCACCTTGCTCAACTGTATTATTGGCCAAGCATATGCAACGAAGTTTCAGCCTTGGATGTTTTATGTGATACCTCATATCATGAAGAAAATAGAGTTCTATGATTGTCTTGCATTGATCAGTGACTGCCTTCATCACCAGATAATAGAGTACTTCAATAGGCATGAATTCCACATGATCTTCTACCTAGTCTACTTAGTTTCCTTCCAAGGAAAATTCAGAGGGTTAAACACTGAGGGGTCCATAAATGTACATGTCTACAAATACTACACTGAGCTAGAGTTCATAGCATCATCACATCACTACAAAAGAGTGAATGAAGATTTCCTGATGTATATAGTGTGAGACCTGCATAATGAGTTACACATATGCATTTCATCTACTACCAGGGCAAAAATGTCAAAATGGGTGGATTGGTTTATTTAGTTTGCTACTTTCACCTACTTAAGAGTTTATGGCTATTCTGGTGCTCCTCTCATGTTATCAAGGTATCCATCAGATGAAGTTGTGTGCATGTAATTTCTAAGGCAAGTATCAAATGTTCACACTTGCTTGCAGAATAAAAAGAAACGAGCCTTCAGCTTTCCTTTTGAATTAGGAATCTATAGGTGCAGATCATCGGCAGATGCCAAGATAATGGGTAATGATTTAGCTTAACTTGGTCTCAATCCTTTTAGCAAGAGATGGTCTTATGATCCCCATGGTGTCTATGCAGCCAGACTTGGTTAGAACTATGCTCACGTGTGCGCACTCGAGGATTTTTGGTTCAACTACAAAGATGAGTTTGAGGTTCAAAGGTAAAGCAATAGCAGACACACTCTTTATCAGATGAAAGATTTTTTATATGAGGATATTGAGGGGTTATCAAATGATGATGGAGACTTGCTTCTCCCAGCATACACTCGAAATCAGATTGAGCAATAGCCTCTTCCACAAGTTAACTGGGCCAACAAAGAATGCATCTCAACGGAATAAAGGACTCACAAAGTTGTTGAATGCAACAAGACTTTCTTGGTCCTCAAGAGGAAGAAATCCATCCTAGAATTAGAGCCACCAAGAACACATTCATCACTTCCCTCTTCTTCTAGAGCTCAGCCAAAGATGAAAGAAAAAAGTTAGTCTCAAGAGGTTGTAAAGGGTAGTAGATCAACAAAGAATGCAAACAAGAGGTTGGACTTCTCGAGTATAGTCATATAGGAGTAGCCAACAGTTGAAATAGAAGCCCCTACACATGAGCCCATACCTTAAGAGGAAACAAAATATGCACCCTTGATACATGACCCCTTACCATCTCCAAGGTCTTCACCAATTCACATTGATTTGGAGGACGAGGAGGTAGAGGAAGAGATTACAGTTGAGCCTCCCATGGATGTTAGAACAAATACCACATCTTCGATTGAGATCTCCTTTGGAAGGACAAGACGAATACCTTCTTATCAGTTGAATTTTGATGATGTGTATCATGAAGCACCTAAGAAGAAAGCAAAGAACCAGATACACTTTGAGAGAACTCTTGATGGTGAGATGGTCATGGAGACAACTACACCTCCTAAAGATAAAAATAGAGATGAAGTGGATGTAGATGAATTTTCAATGGTCAAAGCTAATCTTGGAAAGAGCACTAGGCATGTTGATATGATTTTGTTCAAAATGGTTTCTGAAAACCTTCAAGAAAGAGTGCTAAAAGATGGAGAAGACAAGGTAGCCCTCAAGGCTGAAAACCGTCAAATCCGGGTATACATTTCAAATCTCATTCATGGAACTTCACAAACAACACAATTTTTGCCCCAAGTTTTAAAGACACCAGGTGATCAACAGCAGTTGAGGTAGTTGGTAATTTGTAGGAAACAAACATAGGAATGGATTGAGGAAATCATCACTATGGGCACAAAAATTCTAGCACAGATATTTCAGTTGAGATATAATGCCCATGATTTATGTCAAGGTATCCATTTATTTGAGTAGTTGATAGCTGAAGTGAAGCCTATGCATGAAATCATCATTGTAGATTTAGACATGGCATATGGCTCAACGGTTGCTAGAGAACACAAAAGACAAATTCTTGCATGGAAAGATCAGTTTTTCAAAGTACTTTTTCAAAGTGAAAACTTATGAGAGGATTTCTGAGTTTTTTGTATTCAAGCAAAGGGTTGTCGATGCTCTCGAATTCATAAGGGAGGTTTTCACAAAGATTCCTTCCTGGTATTTTCATGATAATGGTTCCTACATTGGGCTTAATGAAGTCCAAATAGAGTTTCAAAGTGTTGTTTGTTGCAACGATGGAATTGTCAAAAGAATGAGTCAGATATCGATAATGTCAACAAAGTTTGAGAAAGTGGCTAAGGAGAATGAATATTTCCAGAGATCTATTGTAGATGGTGAACAAATCTTAGAAAAGTGAAACTTTTCTATTGATAGTATTGATGCACCTGATCTAGACATAGTTTCCCATTTTTTGGCGGATGTGCTTGAGATATAAAAGCAACTTTCTTTCTATTCTCATCTTAATTATTATCCGTTCTTTTGAGAAGAGAGAAAATAATTGTAATAGTTGGCATTTCCTATTTTCCATGCTTTCTTAGTTGTAGATGTTTATCTTCCTTAGTTTTAGAAATAAAGCTTATGATTTGGTGAGTATTAGTTGTAAAAGCAAGGAGATTTTAGGGTTCCCTACTCCTCTTCTTAGTTATAAATAAGATCGACCTTTTCTCGTTTTCTTTAACCGTGCTTATGATAAAAAATCTCTTAGCCTATTTTTCCTGCAAGTTGTTATTGTTTAGTTTCAGTTCACTTTGTGTTAAGAGAAAGTTTGCATGCCTCTTTTACCTACAAATCCTTATTCAATGCATGTGTCTTGTGTTAAGTGTTGATTTGGTTTGATCGCATGTTGAATTTATTTTGCTACAACTTGTTGTCCCAAAAGTGTAATCTCTTGTGCCTGAAGTTTGAGGAAATAAAGTCTTGTGCTTGCTTCGTTGCCCTGATATAAAGTCCCAAATTTCCATTTATTGTGTTATGCTTATATGATCTCTTTTTCAGCTTGCATCAGAATTCAATAAATGTATGTTTGAAGAAATTTTATCTAAGTATTTGTGTCAAAGAATTAAAATTTGTTCATTTCTAACTCTCTTGCTCTGTGTTTACCTAAGAAGTTGGAAACATCATTACCATAGGCTAGTTGTAGTTGATAGCTTTTTTTAAAGAGAAAACCTCAGCTGCAATGTCAAGAGTTTTATAACCTTGTGTTCTCATAGCTAAAACAAAAAGATAGGAAAATTAGCTTTAGTTTACTTTCTTTTAGAAAACTTAGTAAAAGAGGGAACTTCCCCTCTGAATTTGAAGAGTAGGTTACTACTCATATCTGTTTGTTTCCAAACTGCATTCCAGTAGTGCGATTTGAAATGCCAATAGTTTTCTGGCACCCACCATGGGGCACAAGGAATAGAACTTGAAGAAATCTTATGCTTTATGACACACGAATGAATCTTTGGCATCCTACTGCTCAAGTTCAACAACCTGATCTTACACCTCCAGTTATCTAGCCCAATCTTGAGATAATTGAAGGAGAGCAAGCAGACATTATCAACAGCCTAAGGAGTTTCATCTCTGAGAAGAAAGAGAACCATGCTCAATGGAGAAAAGCTACTAACATCCTAGACAAAAAAAGAGAGGAAAGTAGATATTGCATTCAGAAGGCTTGTATTTCCTGATCATGTGTGGGATTAGACAATCTTGGCTTATGTAGTCTGTACAAGAAGAAGGAGGAATCCTCTATTTCAAGAAGACATCAACACTGATCCTTTCCTACCACATCCTATTCAAGTTGGAGAGCCATCTAACGAAGCTCCAAAAGTCATCATCGTACCTGAGATCAAGGAAGAGGAACCTGAAGTCAAGCAAGAAGAACTTTTAGCTCAACCAGACGCGATGGGTGATAATAACAACAACATCCTCAACAACAACCACAATTGGAGGCTATAGATCTCATTCCCTTGGGGCAATCAAATTGGACCTTTGGCCTTGGCAGTAATTCATGAACTACCTAAGGGGTCAAGAAAGCACTTTTTGCAGTTCCATGGAGATGGAACCCAACATCTTGACGATCATGTTGTAGCCTTATCAATAGCTTGTGGAATCTTTCACGTAGCACATGAAGACATTATAGTATGCCTCTTTTCCAAGACCCTCAACAGTGCTGCAGCTGAATAGTTCCATCACCTAGAACTAGGTTGCATTACAAAGTGGGCTACTATGAGTGACAAGTTCTTTTTAAGATTTAAGCTCGCAGAAGATAGTCACTAATTGTTCACCAAACTTTCAAATTCAAAGATGGAGGCTCATGAACCAATGAGAGAGTTTTTGGCAAGCTTTAATCACCTAGTCACATAACTTTCACATACACTTAATCTGTCACCTGAAATCCTGTTGAGTAGTTTCATTAATGCTCTTCCATCTAAGATAGTCTTTTTCCTCAAAATAGCCAATGAAACAAAATTAGAGACTGCACAACAACTCTGGGGAAATGAATCCATGAGAATGACTTAGATCATGGATTTTTCCGAAGTTGCACCAAAATCAAGTTTTATACCAACTCCTAGTTCAAATGTTGTCTTGCTGCAATCGGACAACTTCGATGGCGACTCCACAATGGGATACTTTGAAATTAAACCCGACATTGAAGAAGAAGGGGAAGAAGAGGATCCTTGTCATTATTCTCTTGTCGTGAATCCTAAAAAATTTATATCACCTATGTTCACACGAACTCAACATTAGAAAGCACAAGATGAAGAGAGACTGAAGATACAAAAAGAAAAAGAAAAAGGGAAGGAAGTAGCTTCTACTTCCAAGTCTTCTCAGGAGAATATAAGTGCTCAAGAGTCACCTTCAACAAACTTTGATATTGTAGACTCCCTGATGAAGAACAAAGTGCAGATTTCTTAGCTTGAATATCTCCAAGATCACCCAGAACAAGTCGACCGACTTCTCAAGTTTGTGAAGAAAGGACCGAAAAAGTAACCAACATTGCTCGAATCATCCGTTCCAGCAGAAGACAAGCCTAAGCCCTTCTATATTTCTTCGTATATGGGGGGTTACAAATTGAGAAATTGTATCATTGATTTAGGAGCCTCAGATAATTTCATGTCTCTACAAGTGATGAATGCCTTAGGAATATCATGCACTAGCACCAAGGACAAATGTTACTCACTAGAGTCTAAGTCAGTGTCATTAGTCAGATAGTTGAAGGATGCTCAAGTGAGGCTAGCAGCTTGCCCAGAGAAGAATATTATGATGACCATCCTTGTAGCTGACATTCCAACTAGTTACGACATGCTATTAAGTGGAATTTTTTGTAAACCTTGGTGGAAAAATATAAATGGATTGGTCTTTTATGACTATTCCAATAAAGAATGGTACTTTCAAGCTGGAACCGGAGCCCAAGTCTCAATTTTTAGTAGTGAAGTCTCAAGACCCTCAAGCACAAATTTTGTTTCAAGAAACAGGTCTTGGAACTTATGTATTGCTAGAAGAGATAAATGATGAAGAAGATCAGAATAGTGAACCCGTCAAAGGGAAGTTCACAAAAGAAGAAAAAGATGTATCTTGAAGAAAAATTGATAGAAAATCCAAAAATGTGGACCATGCAATTCGATGGGAGTTGCTCGACTACTGGTTCAGGAGTGAGATTTGTCATAATTTCTCCCGAAGGAAAGTTGTATCCTTTTGCATACCACTTTCAATTCGAGTGCACGAACAATAGTTGAATATCAGGCACTTTTATTAGGTCTCAAGAATGCACAAGATATGGGTATTAAGCAACTCAAAGTTGAAGGTGACAAGTCAGAAATTAGTACCAAGTGAGAAAAGATCACCTTCAAAGCTATAAAAATAGGGTCTGGAATGCAATTGATTGGTTTGAAGAGTTTGACATTAAGTATCTTCCGCATGCAGAAAATAGCAAAGCAAAAACCCTTGCAGTATATGCTTCTCTTTACATACCAATCGTTGATTTTTATCAAAGTTCTTTTGCTATTGAACTCGTACACAGGCCCACTGTTCCTGACAACAACTAGAACTGGCAAGTTTTCAATGATGACAATCATATCAAGGAATTTATTACTATGCAAGACAACTTTGAAGGTTTGTTCTTTGAAGGGAGTTCATCTCCTTGTAGAGATTCAATAACTGAGGATTTTGAAATAACCAAGTCAGGCATTGTTCAACTACAAGGAAATCAAATTTCCAAAGAAGTTTCCATGGAATATGTCTTTGACAAACAAGATAGACATAAAGAAGATACTGGACCCTCTGAAGAAAAATATTTTATACAACTGAAAGGAAACAAAATTCCTAAAGGTTTGGTTTCCTTGGAGAATATGTTTGACAGGCACGACAGACATATCAAAGACCAGAGAAACTAAAGTGATAAGACTTCTATTTATTATCACCCAATGAACATTGGCATGAGAACAAGCCCTGGCTTGTAAATTTGGGCAATTTTTGTTCACCAGAAGAGAGCAAGAAGCTTATCGCCTTGTTCAAACAGTATCGATATGTTTTTTCCTGGTTCTACAAAGATTTGAAATTCTTCACACCCACATAATTGTCTCACATGATTACGTTGAAACCTAATGCTAGGGCTTTCAGATAGAAGAATTGACATTATAATCCACTTGTTCAAGGTACAATCTATGCAAAGATATAAAATATGGTGGATGTCAAGATCATCTTCCCGATTCATCATTCTACTTGGGTGTCAAACATAGTTCCTATGTGAAAGAAGAATGGAGAAATCATAATCTATGTTGATTTCATGAACTTAAATCAGTCTTTTCTGAAGGATAATTACTCATTGTTGATCATGGATCACACCTTGCAAACTGTCATTGGGTCAGAAATGCTATCTTTACTTGATGGTTTTTCTAGGTATAATCAAATTGTAGTAGCTAAAAATGACCAGTTTAAGATTGCATTCACCACTCCATGGGGAACATTTGCATACAAATGAATGCATTTCGGTCTTATTAATGTAGGTGCAACTTTCCAGAGATCCATGGACTTGGCGTTCAGAGACTTGAAAAATAAATTCATTGTTGTTTATCTAGACGATCTCACTGTCTTTTCAAAGAAGCGGCAAGATCATTTCTCTCATTTGTTTGATGTTTTTGAAAGGTGCGAACATCATCATATTTCCTTGAAACCTAAAAATCTCATCTTTGCAGTAACAGAAGGCAAACTACTCATTCATATTGTTTCAAAGGAAGGAACCTGAATTGATCCAAGTCGGGTGGAATCTATCAGAAATTTGTCTCTTCCAACTAGTAAGACTGGGATACACTCTTTCTTTGGTAAATTGAATTTCATATGGAGGTTTGTATCAGATTTTTTTGAATTGAAAAAGGACATATCTGCCATGATGAAGAAGAAGTTCACTTTCAAGTGGATAGAGGAAGGTAAGAAGGCTTTTTTTGCAATCAAAGAAGCTATCAGCCAAGCACCAGTACAGGTCTTCCCTAATTTTGAAAAAGAGTTTTATTCTTTACTGTTATGCATTAGAACACACTATGTCTACAATATTAACACAAAATTTGAACAAAGAGACAGAATCTCCTATTGCATTGATGAGTAGTAGTTTCAAGACCAGTGAGACACGGTATTCTCAAATAGAGAAGAACGTGTATGCGATGGTTTGAGTTGTTAAAAATTTCATATTTTACATCTTGAACTCTCATACAAAATTTTATGTAACTGAACCAACAGTAAAAAGTGTGCTAACCCGGCAAGAAATGGGCTCTAAAAGAGGTAAATGGTTTGCAAAATTTCAAGAGTACGACTTGGAGATTCAACCAACCAAACTCATTCACATGAGAGGACTATGTTAGTTGATAGCCGAAGATGGTGATAAGAAGCTCCAAGAAAAAGGCATACCTGAACTCGAACTTGAAGAGAAAGAGGATCTTCCTATGGTCCTACTAATCAAGTCTGCGGGAGAATGGTTCAAGGAGATATGGTATTACTTGACATATGGCGATTCTTTGCATCACTTGGATAAAAAAAAGGAGGACATTGAAGTTGAAAGCTTAGACTTATGTGATAATGATTAATTTTATATACAAACATGGGCTTGACGAAACATTTTTGTTATGTGTGACCAAAGATCAACAACGGCGTTTGTTGGAGGCTTTTCACAATCAAGCATGTGGTGGCCATTTTTCTTCCAAAGTGACAACGTTTAAAATCTTACAAGCATAATTATTTTGGCTGACTATGTTTTTTGATGCGTACAAATGGGTGCATAACTTCCAGTTGTGTCAGCAATTTGTTGGCAAGATGAAGTTGACAGCCGCTCCTCTCGGGCCGATTGTTATAGATGCCCCATTTCAGCAATGGGACCTAGATTTTGTTGGTCCTATCAACCCACAATCCACTAAGGGGTATATTTATGTCCTTATAGCCACAGATTATTTCAGAAAATGGGTTGAGGCCATTCCAACCAAGCAAGCTACTTTCGAGGTGGTGTGTGACTTCTTGAAGGAAAATATTGTTTCACACTTCAAAGTGCCTTGTTAAATTGTGATAGATAATGCATCATTTTTCTCATTTGAGGAACTACTGGAGTCATGTTTTGATCATGGCATCGCCTTAGCCCATTCCTCATATTATTACCCACAGGTTAATGGACAGGTTGAGTCATCTAACAAGAACATAGTCACAATAGTACGCAAGTTAGTTGATTCTAATCAATGAACTTGGAATAAGAAGCTTTATGACGCTCTCTGGGATGACAAAATTACTCCAACAAGATCCATTGGTACTTCACCTTTCATCATTATGTATGGTATGGAATCTATGCTACCTATCACATTGGAATTGTTCGCCTTGCAGCTGGCTACCGCAGTGGAGGATGGAGAGTTTGCATATCTGATTGAAAAGTGTATCCTACTCCTGACAAAGCTTCAAGAAGAAAGGGTGGAAGTGGTAGATAGAATCACCCAACATCAAGAATGAGTGAAGAAAATTTTTTTATAAGAAAGTTTTCCAGCGATATTTCGAGGTCAGTGACCAAGTCCTACTGTGGGATAAGAGACATCAGCCCAAGGGAATGCATGGAAAGTTTGATTCCTTGTGGCTAGGGCTTTTCAAGATCCACGAGTTCGCTGGGGAGAATACTTATGTTCTCTCGCACTTGGATGGAAGGCTCCTTTTGTTTCCTCACAACGAACAATACCTGAAGCACTTCATCCCTTCGAGGGAGGAGTAAAATCTCTATAAATATTTTTCCTTTTTGTTTTCATGTTGTGTTTCCCCTTTCTGTGATGTGTTCATCATGTTCTGTTTCCCCTTTCCGTAACAGGTTCATTATGGTTTATGTGATTAGGAGTCTTGTTTTAGGTGATTCTAGGAAGTCCAGTCATAAGTGACTTAGGGAAAGGTTTTGCAATAGGTGATTAGGATGTGATGCTGACTCTAATACCCAATGGACAAGGAAATGGTCTAAGCTTAAAATCTAGAGATTCTATGGTTATCCTCTACCGAAATTAGCTGACATGGTCCCTAGATAGAGCTAATGTTGTACCCCAAATTATTATTTTTTGCTACACTTAGGCATTTTGAAGAAATGACTCAAAATCTTGTTAAATCTGTCAAAAAGGTAAACCCCATGTCTTGCATGAGGATCAAAACCTTATAATATTAAAAATCTAACAATTTGGGTTGGCTTAGAGCGATCAAATCAACAATACCCAGATTTCAGTTTTTCGGCCCTAAATTTTAGGAAAATTTCTATTTTTAGCAGTTTTCTAAAAAATAAAAAAAAATTTATGGGTTTTTCTAGGTTTCTTTTGAAACAGATAATGGCAAAATTTTATAAAAATAGAAAATTTCTAAAAATAAAAAGTTTGGCTACTAGGGTTGAGACTGATTTTGATTGGCTCAAAATACTTCCTCATCAGGCCGGTGCAGTCAGAATCACGGAAAGATCGGTTTTTCCCTAGTGGGTCTATTATGCTTTTTGGAACCTTTTTTTGGAGATCCAAGGTCATCAATGGAGGTCAGTCAGCTGCCAGGTGCCAGAATCAGACATTCAAACACTGAACAGAAGTTTCTAACGATAAACATGCACAAAGAATGAGGAACGGAGAAATGAAGCTGTCAAAGTTGAAAAATGAGAATTTGTGGTTAAGTCTAGAGATTTCATGCACCCCTATCACAGATAGGTGCCCAAACCTTCATGCCTTAGAATATTTTTCATCTCCGACAATAGAGCAAAGGGAAACACGTCAAACGAAGGAGAATTTTGAAAATCTCAAAAAAAAAATTGTCTGCCAACCATGGGCGCCCTTAGAGAAGATAGGCGCCCACCTTTTCAAGGCAGCAAATAATGGAATTAGGGTTTTTGCTCCCACAAAATTTTGTTCAACTTCATGTCAGCTTCATAGTGGATTTCTTCATCAGCTCATTAGTTCACTCAGTCATCCGCAAACTCAGATTGAACAGAGGCCATGACAAGAGGTTTTCAAACTTCAAGGTGAAAATAGATAATAAAAAAAATGGTTAAGTCTGGTAGCCATGGGCACCCCTGGAGGAGATAAGTGCCTGAGTTTCTAAGGTATTAGATGGATGAATTTGCAGATACGCTTCTAACATGACTTCTTCCAACTTGATCCAACTTTCTAATGCAACCATCAGCATGTTCGTCAGAGCTGCCACTCTCTAGATGTCGAGGGTTGAACAGAGGAGAAAACATGAGTAAAATGACAAAAGTCAAAAGAAAGGATAAAAAACTTCAAAGAAAATATAACTCTGAGGAAGATAGGTGCCTCTATTCAAGAAGGGTGCCTAATCTTTTGAAGCTTCAAATCAACTTTGTTGGAGATGGAGTATCCAAGAGCTCCCCTCCAGGTTCTTCTCAGCTATCTAGTGAACCTGACAGTAAGTCGATCTAATCAGTTTAGCTCCTGAAATCATGAATTTATCTGAAGATCAGAAGACAAGCAAGAACTTGAAGCTCATAAAAATGGCTAACACTGGTGAAGATGGGTGCCCCTGGAGGAAATAGACACCCGAAATTTTGAGGGGTCAAATGATGTTTCCGATTAAATTTATCTCTAGAACGATGTTGCCAGATTCGATCAGGCTCCAAGATGAATCATTTAGCATGTCTGTCGGATCAATCTGGAAGTTCGTAGTCAGGATCAAATAGGGGTTGAAAAACAGAAAAAAGTTGAAAATAGAGGAAAAATGGCTAAGTCTGGAAGAGATAAGCGCCTCTAGCCAAGAAGGGCACCCAAAATCTCATGCATTAGTCAAATTTTTGAAAATTTCCAAATTTAAAATGAAGAAAAAATCTCCACATTCAATGCACAAGTTCGAGTTAAGGTTTTGAAGATTAGGGAACCAAAAACTTGTTTTTTCTCAAAGAAAAACTTATTTAAGGCGCCTTTGTATTTCATTTTTCATATTTTCTTGCAAGTGGCATCCAAGCAAAAGTAGAGCAGCAACTTAAAAGCTTTTTTTTTTCATGATTCAAGAGCTCAAATTTGCTGGTTTTCCAAAGTTTTTCATGAATTTTCAGACCAGCACACAAGGAGGCCTGCTTTTTCATGCTTTTTTCATCCAGACCATCAATTCTTAGAAGAAGGAGGTCGAAGTTTTCAATTTCTATCGATCTCGGTCATCTCAGTTCATGATTCTAAATAATTTTTGAAGAAATTTCTCAAGTTGCAGCCGCTTCTTTTTCTTTGCATGTTAGAGAAAACTTCAAAATTTACAACTTCTAATCTTCTAAGTACATCTTAAAACTTCTTCTGAACAAAACCCATTTCACAGCTTTTTCAGAGAAATTTCAAGTTGATTCTTTTTCAGTTAGACTTCAAAGTTTTCAACATCTGATCAAATGGGTTCTTCCAAAATGTACTTCTGAACAATACCCAGATGCCAGCTTTTTCATGTTTTTTCAGAGGAAATTAGGGTTTGCTAATTTATCAGTCTACACTCAAAATTTTCAAAAATGGACGATTTGGGTTTATTTGTAATGAAATTCTGAACAAAACCCATATCTCAAAAAACTTTCCAAAAAATTCATCTCTTCGAAGAAGAAAATCAGCAAGCTAAAAATAGAAAGTTGTGCAAAACTTGTCAGAATATAGGTGAGTTCACAGTTAATCTTCAAGTTTTCCAAAATGGAGTACATTCCCACTGAGATCAAAACCAAATCAGCGTTGTATCATGATTTCATCGAAACAGCTGAGACTTACTTACACCACATCAAGCCAGTATTCAATCTATGTGCTTTGGAAGACATAGGCAATGTCACAATTAGGCATCTTGGCCATTCAGGACTTCTTGCAGCAGCATCCATTCCCTTTTCAGTACAGAGCTTAGAATTCATAATTGCTTGCATCAAGCATTACAATCCTACAGCAAGGAGATTCAGACAGTAGATGGAAGAATGGTTTGCAGCCTAAAGCCAGATATGATCGAAAAATGCTTCTCAATTTTGCCTTGGCCTTGAAGTGTTACTATTTCTATGGACGAATTCCAACGGGTGTGGGAAATGCATAAAGAAAACTATAGCAAAAATATTGCATAGAAGTGGATGAAGGAAAAACATAAGACATTGCCAAAGAATGTCGGGAGAGGAGAGTTTAAGGATGAAATCGCCATAATAATCACCTTGCTCAACCGTATTACTGGCCAAGCAAATGCAACAAAGTTTCAACCCTGGGTGTTTTATGTGATACCTCATATCATGAAGAAAATGAAGTTCTATGATTGGCCTACATTGATCAGTGACTGCCTTCATCACCGGATAACTGAGTACTTCAATAGGCATGAATTCCACATGATCTCCCTACCTAGTCTATTTTTTTGCCTTCCAAGGAAAATTCAAAGGGTTAAACACTGAGGGGTCCCTAAATGTACTGTCGGGTCTCAAAAACGTAGGTTTGAACCACGAGAGGTTGCCAAGCTCTCCCAACACTTTTGGCCAACTTACAAGGCCAATTGATGCAATTGAACCTTCTTCTCTTTAGGTTCTGCTAGACCAAGGCAGGTGAACCTATGTGAATGATGCAAATTGAAATGTATTTCCTGGTTGAGCAATCTATCCACAATGGTAATTGGAAGTGAATAGATGAAAACCACTACAGCTAATCCTACTCCTACTGCACAAAAGAAAGGATTTGAATAAGTTGTTTGATATGAGATTTTATCTCTAGGTTGAGGCAGATCAGTGTCTTCTATCCACACGGGCAATGGAGTCAAAAATCATGAATTATGTGTGTTTCCTTCTCTGGCTTAACTCTAGTTGTTACACACTTTGAAAATGAAATTCTAATGACTGGCATACAACTTCATTTATTTATGTCTTGCACAAATAGTGTTGGAATGTTTTGTTACTGGGTTCTTCTTTAACCATCCAAAATAAATCCTAAAATTAGAATGACTTATTTAAAAGGATTTAAATCTGACTTAAAGACACCAATCAACTAAATCACACAAAATGGGAATACATTCTGATAAATCAAAGATTATACTTGATATGCTGATTTAAATAATTAAAGGATCTCAAGTTGGAGACAACCAGATAAAATAATTATGAATTATTTCATCACAACAACTGAACACCGGAAAGAATATTCACCATTTTAAAACATTAATCTCCATTGCATTGTTTGAGGAAGGTCTGTCATTGTTTACATTCCTAGTTTCAAAAATCTCCTTCCTACTCTAACTACCTGTCCCCTCTTCTATGACTAATTTTACAAAGTATTTATACTATTCATACCAAGGGTCATGACCCTCCAGTTTCTATTACAGCCATTTGGATTCTCTGTCAAAAAATAAAATATTTGATTAAGTTTCCTTATCGGCAAATCAAATATTTCAAACTATAGTCCACCTTTAAATTTTTCACTTTATTACTTTTCCCGCCTTTTATTTCATTTAAAATATTGTTGCGAAGTCTTCTTTTATTCCTACTGCTCTACCATAGTCAAACTATATGCACCCCACGGTATAGCGGTATTTTGACTTTTCCACAGCCTGGTTCCTCATTCCTTTCTATCGCTCAACCGTGGCCTTTGTCTTTTACCCCCGCAATGTGGTGGTGTCTGACCCTGGCCATTATCTACGTCGTTACCCGCGCTACTGTGGTCTTCATTTTATCCTCTAGCGGTAATGTAGTAACATTTCTTATTACCTTCGCCCACTTCCTTGCCGCTTATCTTCATCCACCACACTATCACGGTCATTGGCTTGACTACCAGCGGTACCGCGGTAGCCGTCTTCATCGCTTCCTCCACCGTTGTCTTATGTTCACCGCAGTCACTGCGGTCTGTGAGATGACCCCCTGCGGTACTGCGGTGGGGTCTCTTAACTGCTTCCTGGCCGGTGACTTACCACCCACCATGCTTACCGCAGTCTATGTTTAGACTGCACACGGTGTGGCGGTAAGCCTTCGCCAACTGCTCTGTAACCATTACCGCCATACCGCGGTGACCATGCCAATTGTGCGGGGTTGCACAATAACCATTATGCACGATTGTTTATAACCACCACCTCTATAGCGTGAGCCACCCTGAAAGGGGCCGTAATATAGAGGTAAATTGGTAGGAGCCTCTAAGGATATAAAATTAAGGTAGAGGTAGAATATATGTCATTTTTGGCTTTATGGACAGGGAATAAATGAATCATTTCATGAAAAGATAGGAGAATATTAGATTAAAATGGGAAAACCTTAGGGTTTTTGAATGAAAATTTTGGGTTCTAACATGTACAACATGTCTACAAATACTACACTCAGCTGGAGTTCATAGCATCATCACATCACCACAAGAGAGTGAATGAAGCTTTCCTGATGTATACAGTGTGAGACCTGGACAATGAGTTACACATATACATTTCATCTACTGCCAGGGCAGCAATGTCAGAATGGGCGGATTGGTTTATTCAGTTTCCTAATTTCACCTACTTAAGATTTTATGGCTATTCTGGTGCTCCTCTCATGTTACCAAGGTATCTGTCAGATGAAATTATGTGCATAGAATTTTTAAGGCAAGTATCAGATGTTTACACTCACTTGCGGAATAAAAAGAAAATAGCTTTCAGCTTTCCTTTTGAATTATCAATCTACAGGTGCAGATCATTAGTAGATTTTGAGATAATGGGTAACGAGTTAGCTTAACTCGGTCTCAATCCTTTCAGTGAGAGACCATCTTATGATCCCTATTGTTTCTATGCAGATAGACTTTGTCAGAACTATGTTCATGTGCCCACACTCAAGGATTTTTGGGCCAACTACATAGATGAGTTCGAGGTTTGAAGGCGTAGCAATAGTAGACTCACTCTTCATCAGATGATAGATTTTTTGTCTGAGGATATTTATGGGTTATCAGATGATGACAGAGACATGCTTTTCCCAGCATACACTCAAAATCAGATTGAGCAACAGTCTCTTCCATAGGTTAACTGGGCCAACAGAGAATGCATCTTAGTGGAAGAAAGGACTCGCCAAGTCGTTGAATACAACAAGACTTTCTTGGTCCTCAAGAGGAATAAATCCATCCCGGAAGCAGAGTTGCCAAGAATACATTCATCACTTCCCTCTTCTTCTAGATCTCAGCCAAAGATGAAAGCTAAAATTTAGTCTCAAGATGTTGTAAAGGGTAGTAGATCAATGAAGAATGCAAAGAAGAGGTTGGACTTCTCGGGTATAGTCATACAGGAGCAGCCAATAGTTGAAATAGAAGCTCCTCCACATGAACCTATACTGCAAGAGGAAATATAAGATGTACCCTTGATACATGACCCCTTACCATCTCCAAGGTCTTCACCAATTCACATTGATTTGGAGGACGAGGAGGTAGAGGAAGAGATTGCAGTTGAGCCTCCCATGGATGCTAGTAGAGATACCACATCTTGGATTCAGAGCTCCTTGGAAAGGACAAGATGAAAACCTTCTTATCAGTTGAATTTTGATGATGTGTATCAGGAAGCACCTAAGAAGAAAGAAAAGAAACAAATACACTTTGAGAGAAATCTTGATGGTGAGATGGTCATGGAGACGGCTACACCTCCTAAAGGTAGAAACATAGATGATGTGGATGTAGATGACTTTGTAATGGTCAAAGCTAATCTTGGAAAGAGCACTAGGCATGCTGATATGAGTTTGTTCAAAATGGTATATGAAAATCTTCAAGAAAGAGTGATAAAAGATGGAGAAGAAAAGGCAGCCCTCAAAGCTAAAAACTGTCAACTTCGGGTATACATTTCAAATCTCATTCATGGTACTTCACAAACAACACATTTGTTGCCCCAGGTTTTAGAAACACTAGTTGATCAGCAGCAGTTGCGGCAGTTGGTAATTTGTGGGAAAGAGACATAGGAATGGATTGAGGAAATCATCACTAGGGGCACATAAATTCTAGCACAGATATTTCAGTTGAGATATAATGCCCATGATTTACGTCAAGGTATCCATGGATTTGAGCAGTTGATAGATGAAGTGAAGCCTATGCATGAAATCATCATTGCATATTTGGTGCAAGAGCACCAAGTTGCTTTCAAGCCTCCATGAGGCCATTTGTAAATAGTTGGTCTATTTTATGTATTGGGTCTTATAATAAGGTTTATCAAGCCATTTTATAGATGTTTGAGTTTTAGGAAGTAATATTTGAAGTCATTTTTCAAATAATGTTTAAAGTTGTTATATATTGTAAAAATTGTAAAAGTTGCTCAAGAAAGTTGTCAAGCAACTTGTCAAAAGTGTCATTAAAGTGTTTCATCAACAAACTAACTAAAAGGTGGTTGAAAATAGTTGGTTTTGGTTGTAAATGTATAAGTACACCCTCCAAAACTCGAATTGGAGAGGTTGGAGAGGTTGGAGACATTATTTTGTAGTTTGATGAATGGCAACCTCAAGTTTGGTGTACATTTTATGTTTTCTACATTGTTTTCAGGTTGAAGTTGTGATTTGTACGGACTGGTATGGATTCAAATAATAGAGTATAATATATGGATGGAAAGCTCTCTGTTTCTAGTTTCTAATTCTTTTTGTCTCATTGAATTTTATTGAGTTTTGTGGAAGATATGACTATTTTGGTGAGGGCAGGTTTAAACACTGCCTAGGGTTTGCAGTTTTGGGAAAAGTGCAATAACTTTCGTTTCGACCATTGGATCTTCATAAAAATTGGAAGGAAGGTCTGTAATTATGTGATTTGAAATCTCACCAAAGGGATTGGCTTCATTATTTGTTTTGTGGAAGTTATTAATGACTGTTTTTTGCATTGTATTGTGGGTTGTTGTGAAAATGATTACATTGTGATCTAGAATGCACTTAATCATTGTTTGAGATGAATATTTTTATGAAAGTTGTCAATTAAATGGAAGGTTGAGTTGTGAATCCTCTTTGCTCTGCAACATAGTGGTATCAGAGCCTGAAGATGCTCTGGGAAGTTGTTTGTGGTTTGTGTGTGGTTGTTTGCAGGTTGAGGAAGGAACCTGATTGCCTAGGTGTGGCAAGGTGAAGTGGAAGCAAGGAGAGACTTGCTTGTGAAGATGGAATTTTTAAAGAGATGTTGGCAGGTTGAGGATTCACGAAGGAAGAAGGAAAGAGAGGAAAAGGAAATGAGAAAGAAGGAAAGACAAAAGGCAAGACAAATAGAGTTTGAGGAAGCCCTAGAAAAGATAAGCCAAAGGTTGGAAAGATTAGACAAAGAACACCAACTTCTTAAGGAAGCACAAAGGAGTTGGAATATACCAATTTCAAAGAGGTTAAGATGGCCTCTAAAGAAGATTATGAAGAAGCAAAGAAAACAAAAGAAGGTAACAAATGAGATAGAGGTAAAGTTTGAATCTAATGTTCAAGTTGAACAAGATAAGTTACAAGTTGAGATGCATGATATATCAATTATGTTTGAAGATGAAAAAAATTCTTTGTTGGTTAATGAACATGTTGATGTTGAGATTAATGATGTGGTTGTTGTTGGTACTCAAGTAGTTGATGAAATTTTTGTTGATGAACAAGTTGAGAAGGTTTTTGATGTTATTGATAACCCTTGTATTGATACTCAAGTTGATGATGATAAAGTTGTTGATAACATTGATGTTGATATTCATGATCAAGTTGTTGTTGATAATAAGGTTGTTAATAAAGATGTTGCAGATATATTTTCTAATGAGTTATATGAAGTTTTGAAAGAGTATGATTCAGATTATATATGGTACTCTAATGATAAGAATGAAGATATAGATGATGCTACTGAGGTTTATACACAAGAAATAGAGTTTTGGAGCCTAGATGTTGAGAAGATGATGGAGAAGAGATGGTATAAGAAGAAGAGGAAGACAAAACCATGGGTTAAGATGAAGATACAAGTGTTTTTTATTGCAGATGGTAGTGAAAAATCATTTATTTTTGCAGGTGCTTTATTCTATGCTAACTCAGGGGACTTGAGTTTTTTCTTCAAGGGGTGTATGGTGCAAGAGCACCAAGTTGCTTTCAAGCCTCCATGAGGCCATTTGTAAATAGTTGGTCTATTTTATGTATTGGGTCTTATAATAAGGTTTATCAAGCCATTTTATAGATGTTTGAGTTTTAGGAAGTAATATTTGAAGTCATTTTTCAAATAATGTTTAAAGTTGTTATATATTGTAAAAATTGTAAAAGTTGCTCAAGAAAGTTGTCAAGCAACTTGTCAAAAGTGTCATTAAAGTGTTTCATCAACAAACTAACTAAAAGGTGGTTGAAAATAGTTGGTTTTGGTTGTAAATGTATAAGTACACCCTCCAAAACTCGAATTGGAGAGGTTGGAGAGGTTGGAGACATTATTTTGTAGTTTGATGAATGGCAACCTCAAGTTTGGTGTACATTTTATGTTTTCTACATTGTTTTCAGGTTGAAGTTGTGATTTGTACGGACTGGTATGGATTCAAATAATAGAGTATAATATATGGATGGAAAGCTCTCTATTTCTAGTTTCTAATTCTTTTTGTCTCATTGAATTTTATTGAGTTTTGTGGAAGATATGACTATTTTGGTGAGGGCAGGTTTAAACACTGCCTAGGGTTTGCAGTTTTGGGAAAAGTGCAATAACTTTCGTTTCGACCATTGGATCTTCATAAAAATTGGAAGGAAGGTCTGTAATTATGTGATTTGAAATCTCACCAAAGGGATTGGCTTCATTATTTGTTTTGTGGAAGTTATTAATGACTGTTTTTTGCATTGAATTGTGGGTTGTTGTGAAAATGATTACATTGTGATCTAGAATGCACTTAATCATTGTTTGAGATGAATATTTTTATGAAAGTTGTCAATTAAATGGAAGGTTGAGTTGTGAATCCTCTTTGCTCTGCATCACATATTTAGACATGGCATATGGCTCAACGGTTGCTAGAGAACACAAAAGACAAATTCTTGCATGGAAAGAACATCACTTTTTCAAAGTGAAAAATTATGAGAGGATTTTTGAGGAGTTTGTTGCATACAAGCAAAGGGTTTTCGATGCTCTTGAATTCCTAAGGGAGTTTGTCACAAAAATTCCTTGTCAGTATTTTCATGATAATGGTTCCTACATTGGGCTTGATGAAGTCCAAGTAGAGTTTCAAAGCGTTGTCCGTGGTAGCAATGGTAGTGTCAGAAGAATGATTTAGATATCGATAATGTTAGCAAAGTTCAAGAAAGCAGCTAAGGAGAATGAAGACTTCCTGAGATCTATTGCAAATGGCGAAGAAATCTTAGAAAAGAGAAACTTTGTTATTGATGGTATTGATGCACCTAATAGAGACACATTTTCCCACTTTTTGGTGGATGTTCTTGAGATATAAAAGCAACTTTCATCTAGAATCTTTCTTCCTAGCTTTCTTTCTATTCGTGTCTTAATTCTTATCCATTCTTTTGAGAAGAGAAAGAAAACAATTGTAATAGTTGGCATTTCCTATTTTCCATGCTTTCTTAGTTGTAGATGTTTATCTTCTTTAGTTTTAGAAATATAACTTGCGAGTTGACGATTATTAGTTATAAAAACAAGGATATTTTAGGGTTCCCTACTCCTCTTTTTAGTTATAAATAAGAGCAGTCTTTGCTCATTTTTCTTTAACTGTGCTTGTGATAACAAATTGCTAAGCCTTTTTTTCCTGCAAGTTGTTATTGTTTAGTATCAATTTACTTTGTGTTAAGAGAAAGTTTGCATTCCTCTTTTAGTAGCAAATCCTTGTTCAGTGCATGTGTCTTATGTTAAGTGTTGATCTGGTTTGATCACATGTTGCATGTATTTTGCTACAAATTTTTGTCCCAGAAGTGTAATCTCTTGTGCTCGAATTTTGAGGAAATAAAGTTTTGTGCTTGCTTCGCTGCCCTGATATAAAGTCTCAGATTTCCATTTATTGTGTTATGCTTATATGATCTCCTTTTTAGCTTGCATCAAAATTCAGTAAATGTATATCAGAAGAAATTTTATCTAAGTATTTTTTTTAGAGAATCAAAATTTGTTCATTTCTAACTCTCTTGCTCTATGTTTACCTAATAAATTATAAATATCATTAGTGTAGGTGAGTTGTAGTTGATAGTTTTTTATTAAAGAGAAAACCTCAGCTGCAATGTCAAGAGTTCTATAACCTTGTGTTCTCACCGCTGAAACAAAAAGATAGTAAAATTATCTTTAGTTTACTTTCTTTTAGAAAACTCAACAAAAAAGGGAGCTTCACCTCCGAATTTTAAGAGCAGGTTACTGCACATAGCTGTCGGTTTCCAAACCGCATTCTAGAGGTGTGATTTGAAATTCCAACAGTTAAACTCAATAAAAATAAAAATCATTTGGTGCCAAAAATATGTGTGAAATATGCCAACTATTAAACTCAATAATAAACCAATAAAACATTATATCAAAGAATCTAAAAAAGTAAAACACTTCAAACCAAATAGATTCTTCAAAACCGTATCATTGTCCTTTATCTCCAAGGATTCGTTTAAAGCTACTTGCTCTCAGATTGTGTAAGCAAAACTTCAATAGAATGACAACCTAGAGAATGAGTAAATATGCAAAAATACAAGAAACTAAGCTCATATGCTAAATGATTATGAAATGAGATAGTAGATATGCAACTAATGGATATGATAATGCTAAGATAATGAAACTAGAATGTTGTGCTAAGATGCTTGATTTCTTGAATACTTGACTATAGTTCTCACATTATGCAAATAGTTCTATCTTTTCAAAAGGCCAAGAGGTCCTATTTATAGATTTTTGGAGGCAAAAGCTTAGTTGGCAAAGATCAACAGTTGAGATTCAGTCTTGTAAGATGAACGGTGAGAGATGGAGAAGTTGGAGAAAAAGATGGAGGCTAAAAAGAAAGCAGGAAGATGTCTCCTTCCCACAAAACCTTTTCACTCAAAAATGAAGACAACTTGCCAATTGTCATCTTTAGTTATGAGTTAGTTTGGTGGTTGAAGATAATTCAACAATTAAATAATAAAATTATTTAATTTCATGTGATATGGTTTTTGGAAACTTCTAATTAAATATTAAAATATTTAATTATGTGTGAAATTTGGATAAGAAGATTCTAACTAAATATTAAAATATTTAATTATAAGTGAGATGGATTTTTAGAAGATTTAAAAGTGATTTTATGATTTTGGAAAAGAAGAATATATACTTTTTTCAAAATAAAGCAATGTGATAATTAAATTAAATAAATTGTAAAACTTATTTAATTAATTAAGAAGAAATTGAAAAGCGATTAAATTAAATAAGTAACTAAACTTATTTAATTAAGATAGAAGAATGTAGAAAATGAACAATATAAATAAATTATTTAAATTCATTCATGTGTAGATTGAATTAGAGATTTAATTAAATAACTTGTATTTAATTAATTACCAAACTTATTATAATGTGATCATTTTTAGGTGTATACATTTTTCCCCTCTTTGAGGTGATGTGTTTTATGCATTGCTTCAAAGAATTTAAAAAAAACTGTCCCAGATGTGAATTTTGGAGAACTGACGCCTGCATGCCAAAAATGTGTGTGTGAAATAATGTCAACTATTAAACTCAATAACACACCAATGAAACATCATATCAAAGAATCTAAAAGAGTAAAACACTTCAACCAAACAGATTCTTCAAAACTGTCTCATTGTCCTCTATCTCCAAGGATTCATTTAAAGCTACTTGCTCTCAGATTGTGTAAGCAAAAGCCCAATAGAATGACAACCTAGAAAATGAGTAAATATGAAAAATGTAATTAAGTTCCTATGCTAAATGATTATAAAATGAGATAGTATATATGCAACTAATGAACATGATAATGCTCAGATAATGAAACTAGAATTTTGTGTTAAGATGTTTGATTGCTTGAATACTTGACTATAGTTCTCACATTATACAAATAGTTTTATCTTTTCAAAGAGCCAAGAGGTCTTATTTATAGATTTTTGGAAGAAAAATTTTAGTTGGAAAAGATCAACGGTTGAGATTCAGTCTTGTAAGATGAATGGTGAGAGATGGAGAAGTTGGAGAAAAAGATGAAGGCTAGAGAGAAAGTAGGAAGATGTTTCCTTCCCACAAAACCTTTTCACTCAAAATGAAGACAACTTGTCATTTGTCATCTTTGGTTATGAGTTAGTTTGGTGTTTGAAGATAATTCAACAATTAAATAATAAAATTATTTAATTTCATATGACATGTGGTTTTTGGAAACTTCTAATTAAATATTAAAATATTTAATTATAAGTGAGATGGCTTTTTAGAAGATTTAAAAGTGATTTTATGATTTTGGAAAAGAAGAATATTTACTTTATTCAAAATAAAGCAATGTGATAATTAAAATAAATAAATTATAAAACTTATTTAATTAATTAAGAAGAAATGGAAAAGTGATTAAATTAAATAAGTAACTAAACTTATTTAATTAAGATAGAAGAATGTAGAAAATGAACAATATAAATAAATTATTTGAATTCATTCATATGTAGATTGAACTAGAGATTTAATTAAATAACTTGTATTTAATTAATTACTAGACTTATTATAATGTGACAATTTTTAGGTCTATACACAACTTACCACTCAAATTTCATCTCCTTGAAGGATTGAATTCATGATTCACATCTCATGCAAGGAAGATTTTCTTGTTGATAGGAATTCCTACAAGTGTTAGTACTCACAAAACAAATGAACATAAAACATAAACAATCTTACTCATAAAATTGATTTATTGCTAACATGAATCTTGACTAATGAAAAATGTTGCTAATTCTACTCTTAACTACTTTTTAGGATGCTCAATTAGAATTCAAATTGCAATCTAGTTTCAAATGGTGAAAAAGACTTTATATTTGTATGCATTTCTTCATTTCCCACAAAATTAATTATGAAAAGTAGACAAATGAATTTGAATTTACAAACATAAAAATATTGACAATAATGTATTCAAAATTTGGGCCAAAATAGGCTAGTCAAGGGTGGTGATGCCCTAGACTATACCTATTTTGGGGCTTTTGTTATCATTAAATAAATTTAATTAATATTAATTTCTAATTATATCTTCTTTTTTTAAAACAATAACAAAATGGGGAAAATATGAGCATAATTAGATCCAAGCACATAAGGGGGCTATTAAACTTAGCGTGAAATTGTCAAGGTTGTCAACTACATTTTTTAAATAGATTTTTAAATAAATCATTATATGCCCAAGATAGGAGAAGAGTAGAGAGATATATATAAGCTTAAGTATATTTTTAAGAATTTTTTGGTTAACGTAATCAATCTAGAACTTGTACATGATGAACATTCCAAAATAAGTTCTGAAATTGTCATCAAAGAATCTCTAAAAAAGAAAACAGAAAATTTATATAGGTTCTTCAATTTAATGATACAAATATAGATAAGTGTATGTACCTTAAAGTGGATTTTAGAGTAATGGAAAATGACTTGATGAAAATGAACCAAAAACTAGAATTTTCCCAAAAGGACTTCACAAATTACTAGTTTAGGTTGGGGTAGTTAAATGACCCAGACAATGTAGTGTTAGAAAAATGTCTAAGAGTTTACGCAAAATATCAATAGAGATAGAAGTCTACCAGAAACTAAGAAAATTTAAATTTAATTTTTTTTGCACCAAAAGGAACTATAAGCATTGAAATAAAAAAAATAGGAAAATAAACATTAGAATTGTGAATAAACATGAGACACGGGATCAAACAATGAACAAAGACACCTTCCACACAAAGAGATCTGCAAAAAAAAAAATACTTTTTATTCCTCAACAAGAAAAACTTACAGAATGAAAAGCTTCCATGAATCTCCAAAGAGACTTCAAGGAGATATGGTCTTGAGTTCAAGAGATAATACAATGAGGGTTGAGTGTTATATAAGAGAAACCCTAAATGATAAATGGATTGGATCATGACAAGTGTTAACATCTCATACAATGAGATAGAATGATCCAATAATAGATCACTTTAGTTAACATAAAATAACACTCCTAAGTTTAGCTTAAGTGCATGAAATGAAGACAAATAATAAATTAAAGATTAATTATTAGCTAATGCATGATTACTCTAACACCCCCTTAATATGAACTTAGGGAGTATCTAAAATCCTAAAAAATAAAGAATGCATGATGGGTCCTGGCAAACAAGACTTAATGAGGTACCCATGTTCAAAAATCCAATCTCTCACAATTAAAAAAAAAAGAGAAATTTTGAATGAATAAGACAACTAAGAGGGGGTGAATTAGTTGTAGCAAATTAAACCTTCAAAACCCTCAATAATAATTAGATTTTCAAGTATTCGTTAAACCCTTATTTTGTTAATGTGATTAAACATGAAATGCAGAAAAGAAAATAAATTGAAATAGCAACACCATACACAAGAGAACACCAGATTTACATGGAAAACCCACTGAAAGAAAATTCATGATGATGATTAGTTCACAATATAAGTAATTGCAAAACTGGTATAAGGGCTCACTTCCAGAATAGGACACACTGTTCAAAAAGGCTCACAACTAGGGCTCACTACCATAGAAAGAAATAAAAGAAGATAGAAGAAGAATGTTACACAAAGAACACTTTCTCAATGCAAAAATGAATCCACCACAATTCTCCAACAATCTTGCAGCCTTTCTTGAATTATTCTTGATTCTTTCAACTCACTTCCTTCAGGAACCCTAACATTGAAATTTGCACTGCTCTGCTCAAATTCACACCACACACTTCACTTGCATTGATCCCGCATCTATCTTGCTTCACATTTCATTCATACATCAACTCACAACAACACCACACATATTTATATCAATCTCAACCTCAAAACCCTTCTCCATTGTCGGCAACTAGTCATTATACATAAAAATTCAAAATAGGTCAGCACCTAAACATTCCTGTGGTGGATAGGAATGAATGCAACCTACAAAAATCCTTAATTAGGACCCAAATAGATCCCAACACACCTCAGCATGCTTCTACAATCTTTGCATCTAGTGTTAACACAAGGTCGGCCAATACCTATGTTAAACACCATAATCATTAAGTACACGCTTTCCTAGATCAATCTAAAACTTCCAAATGATATAATTACTTGAACATGATCTAGAATAATCCACAAATTACTTGAGATTCATCACATACTTCATCCAAGCTCGCATCATACAAGTACTTCAACTCAGAACAACTGGTAAACCTTATTCACATACTGACAAATGAAACTTACTTTGTACAACACCAAATCAAGTAAAATATTGAATACAAAAAGATAAAAACATTATAAGAAACTTCTTGAATCCAAACAACCTGAAGCCAAATATCAGAGAAACTAGAGAAAATACATTTCTCCCAAGCCACATAAAACACCACTGAAAAATTGGTTCACACACTAGTGAAAATATCTCGCTTTGTATAATGATTCAAAAGCACAAATTTTGAATATTGCAACCTCTAACATCCCTGCACAACATATCAAATCCACACAGTCATAGGATCAATATAGAAGAAACATAGAGCATAATACCATAGCACACTATGAACAACTACACAACACAATTTACTTTGTTTATCAAATTTTCTCAAAAGCACTTGGAAACCAAGTACCAGAGACATAATCTCAATTAATTCATTCATTCCAACTCATCTTCATATATTGCATCAAAAAGATAGATCCATGTACTCCCAACACTTCCTCAATATCTTAACTATACATGCACAACCTGCATCAACCTATTTTCCTTTTTCTCACAATTTTATCAATATCCTTGACATCTTCATCATGCAATAACTTCTTTAACACATAGTTGACATTAATGACAACACCAGTGAATAGAATTCATGTTGACATCAATGGAAACACCTCCATACTTACAACAATCTCCCCCTTTTTCATTGATGGCAACACAAGATGTGAAAAACCATCAAAGACAGCATAACAACTCTGAACACACTTTCTTATGATTTCCTTTTTTTCTCCCTCTGAGTAGATAAAAAAATCACATGATACTTTCTCTCCCCCTTTGACATCAATGTAAAAGGATAAAATATTTTGCATTATTCTCCCCCTTTGACACTGAACCAAGATACTTGTTCTAAATACTCCCCCTTAAGAGTACACCCAATCAAATCAACAACTCAATGACAACACATGACACTACATACTCCCCCTGAGAGGTAGTTGTAGACACCTAAAATTGTCCATGTCATAATATTACCTAGTCGATACATGACCTTGTAAAACATCTTGTAATATTTTACCCTAGGTCATTACATTATCCCACTTATCCCAGTTATTCCACTTAATCACCTTCCCAATTAATTAAATAAATCTCATTTATTTAATTAATTCCCCCTTCACATGTCTCAAAATAATTCAAATTAAATATTTGAATTAATCCCTCACTTATTGTCATATTGCAACATGTGTCACATGACTACAACTCTTCACATGCATAAATAATTTAAATAATTTTATTATTTAAATTATGAGATTCCCACTCACATCCTATTTTTACCCCCATTCATTGTGTGTCATAAGCATCTTTTCTTCCAAAATAAATAAAAGAATCTCACTTATTTCCTCACATCTTAATTTTAGCCTCATGTCATAACCCACTTAATGTGAGTCATAGGCACTAAAATAAACTTTTAATCCTAGCCACACATATCACAAATTTGACTTTTAATCTTAGCCATCGAATCAAATCAGCCTTCTCCTATAAATCAAGTCTTTCATAGGCCATTTGGGGGATCTTCTTCTAGCATCATTACTCTACCAAAATTTCTTCTTATTTATCTATTTTGTCTATTATCTTTCATCTCATTGTTATGCTACGAAATTGAGTAATCAACAATCAAACCTTCAAAATCTTGCATTCTCATGCAGGTGGAGAAGAGCAATGGAGATAAATCAAATCTAGCATGGAGATCGATTTGCTTTGCTTTCTTATTTTGATTTTCATGCTAGTGTGTGCTCTATTATGTTTGTTAGGGTTTTTCATTATAATTTGTTTATGCATTTTGCTCTAATATTTTTACCCTAACTACATTTGGTGAACCCAACGCGAATCCTTGGATCTAACTTTCTTTTTTTGCTTGTTTTATTAACTTTTTATTGCAGATCTGCCAGTTTTTAGACAAAACCCAAGTTTTACAAATTTTGTCATATCTTCCAAACGGCTATACATTTTTATACAATATTTTCACGGACGCTTTTAAATCATCTCAAGAGACTACAGTAAAAACATTGAGGGTTTATCATGAATTTTGCAGGAGTTATCATGATTTTATATTTTTTCATAAAATAGTCTTTTTGGCCGCAAATGAATGAATTTTTCAAAAACGTTTACATTTCTGGAAATCTCTTGCAATTTTAATAGGGGTTTGTTTTTTACAGATTTGATTTTGATCTTAAATGAAGTTCTAAATACACCGATCATTATTTTTTGTATGTTTTTCACAAATCCGCATTTTTGAGTGCAAAAAAGGGAATTTTTCTAACTTCTTTACATTTCTGGAAAGCCCTCAGAATATTCGCAGGGGTTCCTTCTTTGAGTTTTTAATTTTCAGATCAATAAAATCTTCAAATAATCAAATCTAATTCGGTTATGTTAAAAACATGTATCTGAAATTGAAATTATCTGATGAGCTTGCTTTTTTTTATGGCTGCATTATAATATCATCTTTTTTATTTTGTAGGTGATCATAAGGAGCTTTAGTAGCAGCAATATCGGTCATACACATCAAATTGGAAAGCGAAAACTTTCGGGTACACTCATTCTATTATCTTTATCTCTCATTTGATCAATCAATCTTGTTTGCAAAACACTTCAATTTGGGGCTTTAAAACAAACATCTTGTTTGCAATCACACTTTAAAATTGAGCTTAAAAAAAAAAAAAACCATTGTCTTCCATCATAAATTTTGACTTTGGATTAAAAATAACAAGTGTTTGAATTGTTTTACACACATTTCTATTTTTTAAAGAGAAATTAACAATTGCGAGTGTGAATCAAGTGTGTGTGATCAAAAACACTTCACTTGGTTCGCTTTTGTCATACCCTTCATAGGAGGCCTGATAGGGGATTTCATCACCCCTATGGACGACCTCAATCAAGGTGTGAATCGAAAGACACGTTTCTTTGAGAGTTAAAATCTTGTCACTCTTGGCTAAGCCCCAAAGAACTTTATACCTTTGGGAAGTGAAGGTGAAGGGTGGGTTACCCCTTTCTCCCGGCTGTGTGGCAAGATTTTTCTTTCAAATTATCCCTAGTCAACCTCGTACATCCTAGCTTAAGACTTGATTGGCCATACCTACTTGACTTGTTCTAGGACTTGTTGGTGTGTCTTCTTCAAGTGTGTGCTTAATCATCACATTCATAATTTCAAATTCAAACTTGCTTATGTGTCTTGCGTGTGTGATTCATGTGTGTACATGTGTAATCATTTGTTTTCAAATTGACATATCAAGCTATAAACACCAACACATAAACATATCATTATAATCATCCCACATCATCATCATCACCCTAATCCTAAGGAAACACTTGCTAAAATGGTCCTAATCCTTAATGATCTTAGTCACAAGCCCAAGGTCATACTTCAAGGAGCCCCTTCACCTAATCATGAAGATAATCCAAAACCATATATCCTCTAAGGTGGGTCAAACTTTGCTCCTAATGATGATGAAAACTTTGTAGATCTTAGTGATGATGAAAACTTTGTTGAAATCTTAGGTCACCTTAATGATACTATTGACAAGGGAAATACCACCCTAAGTTTAGAATCATACACCATTCCATTTACTAGTCCTCCATATCCATCTAATAAAATGTCTATCTCAAAGCACACTAGTCCTACACCAACACCACCATCCAACTTCTCAAGCTCTAATCCATCAACCAAAGAATCCTTTAATGGTTTTCTCCAAAGACTATTAGCACGAAATAGACCATCCCCATGTCAAGCACCCATTAATGAGCTTACCAACGAACCTTTGAATGGCATGTCTATTCTTCCAACTCCATCATGTGATCCACAACCTATTGATCTTATATGTCTAAGTCAAATTCTATCATGCCTTCATGTTGTTGATCATAAAGAGCATACCAAGCCAATTCTAGAGCCTTCCACTTCCATTTCCACTCAAATCCAAGAGCTATGTCAAGAGTATTATCCTAAGCATGAAGAAACATTAACCTCTCATTATAATCAAGATCTAGGCCCTTCTAATGATCCCACTCATAACATACTTGGTCCTATTCATGATGAAGCTTCCCTTTATGATCTAGATCCTACCTATGATCAAGAAGGCCATGATGATCCTCTTATCCAAATTTATGCATTCCATGGTCAAGAGCCTATCATTTCACCTATCCATGAGAAAGAAACCTCCATTTCTCTTATAGATCCCCTACCTAGTCCTCTCCATGATCTTGCATTATCCATTTTTCATGATGAGACACATGCCTCCCAAGTAAATGTAGAAGATAAAACCAATAATGTGGATCTAAATGAGCATAATCAAGATCCTAATGATCCTTTCGTATTCACTATAAACCCCATTTCAAATCCACCAACATGCCTTATTGGTCTATCCATATTTATTCATGAATGTTCCTCCTTAGAACAACAACAACCTTTATCCACTTCACCTTCTTCATCTAACAATGAACTCAAGTCTAGTGTCCAAAACACACCTAGTCCCATTGTCCATCGCATGCTTCATAACATGAACTATCAAGGTAAAGGTTTAGGCCTTCATGAACAAGGTGTTTTGGAGCCCATCCATGTCAAGGTCCCTCTACGCTCTTATGGCCTTGGATATACACCCCAAGGACACCAATCTAAAGATGTTGGTACTTCCTCCATCCATCATAAGTCCTCTTTCCACCATAAATCCTATCATATGCCTAAAACATATGTTGCCATCCCTCCTCCATCATCTTACAAATGTCAAAAGCATGTGACCGTACATCTTCCACCATCAACTTTGCCACCATTGATTCCAACTCCTAATAACCCTCCATCTAATCTACCTCCACTATTCCCAACACCTAATATCCCCATTATCCAATCCCCTTATCCACCTATCCATAAATCCTCTAAAAATTATAATCATGACCAATCAATGCACACATTGTCTAAACATGAAGTTTCCACTCATTCCACCATAACCATGGGATTCAAAAGCAAAAAATTTGATGCCTCTATCTATAAATCAAAAAATATGAAGGCTCCCCATGCCCTAGAACATAAAAGCAAAGAACCAAAGAAAACTCCATCCAAAAATAAATATAATATCATACTTTCAAAAGAAAAGTCCAAAAACAAAATGGTTTGGGTACCTAAGAAAAAAGGAAAACAAGTCAAATGAGGCATCTACATCTCAAAAATCCCAACCATCCACTTCCACCTCACATTCCCACTCTACTCAAAATTCTCATATTTCATCCTACAAGCAAAATAAAATTCATAAAAATACTAAGTCTATGTGGGTACCTAAAGCACTTCATCGCCCATCTCCTAAGAAAACATCTCCATTGCTTCCTACACCCCCTCCACATCAAAAGCTTCAACGTTTATCACAATGTGTGCAACCATTGGTCATGGTTCCCTTCCATTTCACAACGATTCCACATACCTCCATCTCCTCATCCTTCACTCATTATCCTACATATCTCCCCCATCACATTCCTATGGTCCATGCTTTTGGCTAAGCCTCCCATCCATCTTCCCTAGATAATCCACATCATAATCCACCAATCCCTCCATAATCCACATCATAATCCATCATCTACCTACTCCATCTCCCTTTCATGTCATCCCTTACCAACATCTATGAGCATAATGACATTTGACATGGTCCATGAGATGACATCCATCTCTATTGGGACTATCACCTTTCATGGAACTAGACACTTGAGTCCCTCCTATCCATATTCCCCTTCTTTTATCTTTAAAAAAAAAATAGTCAAAAAAAAAAGAAAAAAGAGAAAAAATAAAGAGTAAAGAGAAATCCCTTCATCCAACGGTGAAAACCTGGTAAACAAGCGCCCTGGATAAGTACCATGATGAAAACCTGAAAAACAGGCATCATGTGTAGGTTGATCTTCTATGTCACTTACACTTGGGGGCACTTTGTCTCATCTGCACTATCTATCCTATCATGTCATTTCATATCATATCATTTCCATCCTACCTACCATCTTTATCCATCATACCCATATACTTATCATATTGATTCCATTCATCTTCTCTTCCTCTTTTTGATCTTGATAAAAATATGGGGAAAAATGTTGAAACATGCTTTGGATATCTTTTGATATACCTCATCCTTCCAAACAAGCCTATCATTATCCTAGTGTCATAAGCTTTGTCATGAAGAATCCTAAGTATTGTACCTAGAATGGGGCATGTTATTCCTATGCGACATAGTCTTTGGAGATCACATTATTTCCCTCTTATGATACATACATCCATTTCATTCACTATGACCTATCCTTTTTTATCCATCCATATATCATGAGTCTTTTGTCCCTTATCCTATCACCCACCCTTTCATCCATCAATCCTATCTATTTCCTTGCACCTAGACTTGGTTTTCCCTTGTCATTGGTATCTAGCAAAAAGGCTACCCAAATTTTCATCCATTGACATCTCAAAACATTTCAAAAATCCAAAAAAATCACATAGGCCAAAAATCCAAAAAAAATCAAATATTCCAAAAATCCAAAAAAATCAAAACATTTCGAAAAAAATCTTTAAAAAAATCAAAACATTTCAAAAATCCAAAAAATCAAAACATTTCAAGAATCCAAGCAATAAAATCAAACCAAATCACTTCAACGCATCAAGTCAACTTCTTCAAATCAATTTTTTCATCAAATTATCTAATCACATCGCTTCTTCTAATCAAATCCATTCTTCTAATCAATCACATCACTTCTTCTAATCAAACCCATTCTTCTAATCAATCTAATCATTACCATCAAATCAAATCATTTCTTCATCAATCCAATCAATCAAAATCATTCCAAGTAAATTATTCCTTAATTTAATTCAACAATCATCATCCAAATCTTCAAATCAAGCATCTTCAATCCTTCCAAGCAATAATCCAAATGCAAGTCAATCCTTAATCCATACCAACGAAGCTAATCAATCTTTCCAAATTATCCAATCACATCCTTTGGTCTTGATCCTAATCTTGTTGTAAACCCAATCAATCAGTCAATCATCCTTGTGTTGATCTAGGGATATATCATTCCCCACAATGACAACACTATCATCATCATCATCAATCAATCAATCAATCATTTGTGTGTTGATCTAGGGATATATCATCCCCTGCAATGACAACACTATCGTCATCATCAATCAATCAATCAATCAATCATCCTTGTGTTGATTTAGGGATATATCGTTCCCCACAATGACAACACTATCATCATCATCAATCAATCAATTAATCATCGGTTTACGGCTTGATTGGGGCAATACCTTGTTTGTTTTTGTATCATTTGTGCATGCTTGCTTGTGTGTGTTATCATTTCAATTTGCATTTGTATCAAATTTGAATCACTCCTAGCTAATATTCATATCTTGTATCTAGACAAGGTTGTATTATGTTGGGGCATGAGACACATCGTCACCTTGGTCCTTATACCTTGGTGCATAACGTCTAGTGCTATATCAAACATATGATTGCTCACTTTATTGCAGCATAGCGTGTCATTTATTATTTTTTTTCATCTCCTTCTTATCTTGTATCATTCATTGTATCCCTCCTTTATCATCTCATTAATTTCGAGAGCATATATGTGTTTTTCCAACCCACCTATCCTCTCGAGGGGGCATCATCATCATTATCATATCTTATATCATCACCCCATTTCTTCATATCTTTTGCATCATCATATTCTTCTATCATCCCTTTCCTTCATTCACCTTACTCCTCACTTCTTCAAGTGGTTGGGGCATCATATTTTTTTTTCATCTATCCATACCTTATCTTCTTTGAAATGATGTTACTCAACATAAATCTCACCATCGAACATCATCTCAAAGAGGGGCAAAATGTAGACACCTAAAATTGTCCATGTCATAATATTACCTAGTCGATACAAGACCTTGTAAAACATCTTGTAATATTTTACCCTAGGTCATTACATTATCCCACTTATCCCATTTATTCCACTTAATCACCTTCCCAATTAATTAAATAAATCTCATTTATTTAATTAATTCCCCCTTCACATGTCTCACAATAATTCAAATTAAATATTTGAATTAATCCCTCACTTATTGTCACATTGCAACATGTGTCACATGACTACAACTCTTCACATGCACAAATAATTTAAATATTTTTTTTATTTAAATTATGAGATTCCCACTCACATCCTATTTTTAGCCCCATTCATTGTGCGTCATAGGAATCTTTTCTCTCAAAATAAATAAAAGAATCCCACTTATTTCCTCACATCTTAATTTTAGCCTCATGTCATAACCCACTTAATGTGCGTCATAGACACTAAGATAAACTTTTAATCCTAGCCAGACATATCACAAATTTGACTTTTAATCTTGGCCATTGAATCAAATCAGTCTTCTCCTATAAATCAAGCCTTTCACAGGTCATTTGGGGAATATTCTTCTAGCATGCTCACTCTGCCAAAATTTCTGTCAATCTTCTTATCCATCTATCTATCTATTTTACTTCTATCATATCCATCTTATCATTATGCTGCAAAAATGAGCAATCAACATATCAAATAATTCAATCCTTCAAAATCTTGCATTCTCATGTAGGTGAAGAAGAGAAATGGAGATAAATCAAATCTAGTTTGGAGATTGATTTGCTTTGCTTTCTTGTTTTTATTTTCATGCTAGTTTGTGCTCTATTGTGCTTGTTAGGGTTTTTTAATATAATTTGTTTATGCATTTTTCTCTAATATTTTTAGCCTAACTACAATATGAGTTGAATGCCTCACTTGATCTTTGAAACCTACATCACAATGTTATCTCAAAAAACATGCATGATGCAAGAATACTTTGACATGATGCTTGAGATCTTAATTGATGCAATAAACCACTGATAAATTAGCTCTTGAATGCCCTTGACTAAAGCATTTTCTCTTGTAAATTTAACCTCTTGCTAGATAATAATTGTTAGACTTGATTTGACAAAATAACCTTGTATTTATAGGTATGTATCATTAATTTCCCAGAAAGAACATTATAAGCTGACATGAAAATTTTAATTTAGAGACAATAAAATACTTCCAAAAACATATTTTAAATTCAGGTTTGAAGGCTTAGGGAGGACCCATTCGCCCATGGGTGAATGGGTCCCAAACACCTATTCTTGGAACACACATTGCTCAAGGTAAAGTGTTATGTGTTGGCATTAATTATTATTGGGTTTCCCCTTCAAAAAATGTAATCTATTAGACTTTTAGATGTAAAATAGGGCTTATTAAGGCATAATTAATTCTAATTTAATTAAAAGGGCCCAGCCAAAATGTGAAAATGTAAATGAGTACATTTTCTAACACTACACATTGGAATGCTAATGTCGTGGACGTTTAGGCAGACCTAATGGAAAATGGGTCCCTTTAAGTACTAGGACACATTTTAAAATATGTTTTTAGTGGTATTTTAATTATTTAAATTCAATATGCAATTGTCGGCTTTTGGAATCTAATTTTTGAGAATTTAGATAAGCACTTATAAATACATAGTGTTTTTATCAATTCAATTATAACACTCATTATCAAATATATGTAAGAGTAAATATTATTGTCATGAACATTCAAGATTATATTTATCAATCATTTTTTGCAGTAAATCAAGATCTAGGTATCATCATGTTCAATATTATGTGTGTTCATGTCATCTTGTGAAGGCTAATATGTATTCTTGATCCTAAATTATTTAAGCATTTTCAAGTGTCCAAATCGAGCAAGCAAAGAAAGATCAAGTTCCTTGGAGTGATGTATTTCTCTTTAGTCCTCTAAGGGAGGATATTGAAGGTTTGGTGACTTGTAGCAATGAAGTGTTCAATCATCATTTCCTTCTCCATTTTTATTATCTTTCTATCAAGGTTTAATTACCAAACACGGGGTTTGACTAAGGAAAACCCCCATTCAAACAAAATAATTTTCCCCTCTTTGTATGTGCAAATTTCAGGTTGAAGAAGGATTGAAGATCTTAAAGAGAAATTTAAAATTCTTGCATAAGTTGTCACCATCGTGGTTAAGCCACAAAAACTTAATTGCAAATTTTTATTTTCTTTTTGATAGTGGATCCTATGCAAAATAGAAGCTAAGATCCTTTCTCAAAGGACTACCAAAAGTATTTTCAGAAGCCCTAACTAGGATCCATTCACCCTAGGGTGAACCTATCCTTTAGCAAAGCACAACATCAAATTTTGGTGATTAGTACATGTTTCCTTAACCTTCTCAAATCTTCC